>CAUYRT010000103.1:0-28079 GCA_963574885.1 Lepilemur ruficaudatus
TGTCCCACCTTTTGGGGTCAAACCAATGTATGCCTCCCACGTATTGATTGATGACTTTACCTGTAACCCCTGTCTCCCTGAAATGTATGAAACCAAACTGTAACCCAGCCACCTCGAGTCCACTTGCTCAAGGCTTCTTGGCAGTGGCTCCGGGTCACAGTCCTCAAATTTGGCTCAGAATAAACTTCTTTTAAATATTTCAGAGTTTGGATTTTTTCCATCCACAAATTCTATAGTCAGAAAAAAAGTTCAGAAATGGACTTGTTTCAGGTCATGATAAGGTCTAAGGCTTGATCCTGGGAGTAGATTGCAAAAGCTCTGGAGACCGAAGTCATAGGAGTTTTAAAAATTAATTTACTTTTGAAGCTTAAAAGCATTCAGGTATTCAGTAAGTATTAATTAAGCACTTCCTATGTGCCAGCTACTGTTCTGGGATCTGAGGACACAGCGACAAATGAAACAGGCCGAAACCCCGGCATTCCGAGAAGTGGAGAGTCACCGGAGTGACGCGCCGGGGATGAAGAACTTAAGCCCGGTGTGCAAATCCTCCGTGAACGTGAGAGGACGAGGAAGGGCAGACAGACGACGGACAGGAGACGCAGCCTTGATAGAAGGATCACAGGGCTTTTTTCCTGGCTGAGCAACGGCCTGAAAACAACCAACGGAGCTGGAAGACCGCGCTGCCCTTTCAACCTGCTGGTGTGGAGCACGGAAGACTCAGCAGTCCCCGCTGGAGAGGACCAGAGGGAAAGCGGTATCCTTTGGGGGAGGACAACGTGAGCGAGGGCAGGAGACAAAGGCATATTCTGTGCACAGTTAAGCACCTTGCTCACTGCAGAGAAGAGCTCTAGAGCCAAGAGGCAGGAAGAATAATAAACTGCATTTGGAACGGAACCGTGAGGGCACGGCAGGAATTACTGACTTCGAAATTCTTGACCAGGTTCGTTCGGTCTGTAGCTCAAGAGGCATTTTGAGGTGTGATGGTGCAAGAAGGTGCTCAGAGGCTGGGACAGCACGAGTTATTTATCCCCAGTGTCTACAACTGAGCCAGATCTGCAGGTACTACAAACAAAACCTTCAATGATTTGAAGAGAAAATCCTAAACCTCAAAATTCAACATAGCTCCGTAACTTGTTCCAAAGAGCCATTCTGCCTGACTCAGTAATTGTTTTCAAGGGGACACTATCATTCTCTCTGCCAACTTGGCTTAACATTAGTCATTTCTGATGCCCCCCAAACACACACTGCTAACTAGGTCAGTATTTTTCATCTGGCCCTTTTATGCCATGTAACAACTGGTTTAGGATCTCACCTCTCCCACTCACCGGTCAGTTATGCCTCAGTTTATTAGGTGCACAGGTGGAGTATCCTTCATCCAAAATGCCTGGGACCAGAAGTGTTTCAGATTTTGAATTTTTCCAGATTTTGGAATATCTGCATTATATACTTAACAGCTGAGCATCCCTAATCTGAAAATCTGGAATCTGAAAAGCTCCAATAAGCATTTCCTTTGAACATCATGCTGGCACTCAGAAAGTTTCAGACTTGAGAGAATTTTGAATTTCTGATTTGGGATGCTCAACCTATACCTCATGACAAATCTCATTTACTCTCTTGCCTCTCTGAACTGACTTCCAGTAACTCTGTGTGAGATGAAATCACTCCGCCTGCCTATGTTCCTGATCAGTGGGCCTGAACACACTAGGTATCCTAAAATAATCCAGGCTTAAACAAACTTACAGAGTAACAGAGGGCTGCAATACTGTCAAGGCTGGATTCAAGTTTGAGCCGTTTCTTACTAGCTGTGCAACCTTGAACCCCTACCCACACCACTTGACCGCCAAAGAAGATACTCAGAGCAAATAAATACAGGATCAGATCACTCCCCTTATCAACAATCCAAAGGTTCTCATCACTAAGAAAACAGGCTTGGCTTCCTGCCCATTCCGACTCAGTCTCCTGCCATACCTCCTCCTGGGTCCTTGAGCGCTTAAGCTTTCTCTCCGGCTACAAGGCCTGCATATCTCATCCCTTTCATTCATCCTGGTTAACTTTTGTTTATCTTTTAAGTCTTAGCAGAGCCACTTTCTCCGACTCTCTGTGCTCCTGTTACAGCCTGGTCTCTTTGTTTCCTTACATCACTTAACATTTTAATTCTCTGTATGTTTCTCCAAAGTATCGTAAGTTTTGGCACAGTACCTAGTAGGTGCTCAAGAAATCAGTGGAATATTTGATGTTATGGATACCACCACCACCGACTCACAGGGCTGGGAGGTTTAAATACGCACATGGTACACAGTAGGTGCTCAGCCCACCACCATTCCTGTCTATACCAAATCCACCTCATAGGGGTATTTATGAAAGAAAATTAGGGAGATGTAGATAGTTCAACTGATTAATAAATTTCTAAAAAGAATTTCTGATTTTAAGCTCACAGGAAACCAAAGAACCAGAAAATGTAAACTCAGTGAAAGCAGGTCCAATTCTCACCAAATTCTCAATAATCTGGAACTCTAGCAATTTCTATCAGTTGATGTTTACTGAAATAAGAATGAATAATCCTTGCTACACGCCTCTGCCAATCTTTTCTACCTTTCCCGGGGAGTCACTTGATCGCGATCTTGAGATCACAAACCCAAAGCTCAGTAACATCAGTAAAATTACTCAGATTACCATGGAGCTTCAAAAACAGCAACTGCTCGTCTCCCTGTCTTGAATTTCTCTCCCTCTCCAAGCAAACCTGAACGGCAAGGTCATGCTCTGGTTTGAATATAGGCTCTGCCACTTAACCAGCTGTTTACTCTTGTCACATTGCCTAATCTCTCTGTGACTTAGTATCATTACCCGTGAAACAGAGACAGCAACAGTGACCCTCTCACGGTACTGTTCAGAGGACCTACAAAGTCAGTGTGTCTGGTGCAGTGTTCAGCATACGAGTTGCAATTATTAAACTGACACCGACACCGTCTTGGCACTCTCTGCACAGAAGCCTTCAACGCTCACCGCTGCGCAGGCCCGCCATTCCCACGTCCTGAGTGTCCTCCATGCCTCTTTCCCACCTCTAGAATCCCAGGAAGTCAGGGCTCACTGGACAAGTGGAAAATCACGACACCAGCTAAACCAGTAAAGCTTGGGCCGGGGCACCCAGAATCTCTCTTTGCTATACTCTCCACTTTACCAGCCCAGGGTTGTCCCTCTTCAGGTAAATAAAATAAAGCTTTTGCTCTAAACCCAAAATCCAAAAAAATAAAAATAACAAAAGGCAGCAGGCTCACTGTCACCAGGGCATTCTCAAACAAATCTAACAAATCCTCAAGGCACGTCTCCGATTTTACTTTTTCTAATTTCCTGATTAGCTTGGCTTACAGGGAGTGCAATCCTCTAAAACGAACCACAACTCAGTAACACATTGCACTGATGTTAAGCTGAATTACGTTTGGCCTAAAGCTGCCGCCATACGTATTTTCGGTTTGGCCTAAGGTTTCTCTGCGCAGAGTGAACCATAAGCTAACTTGGAATGTAAACAGACTGGGACAAGCAGAGGACCAGCCAGTCCTGGGCGGCCAACTGCTCAGCCCTGATCAAACAGCGATGACCGATCCAGCCCTCTCTGTACCTCGTTCTCCTGTTCCGTGAGTCACTTCCCCTTTTCTGTCCGTAACTGTCATCTGACCACTGGCGGCCCTGACGTTGACCTGACTACTCCGGTGCTGGGGCTGCCTGACTCTTGCTCTCTGCTCAGTTCAACTCCGTTAAATTTATTAATAATTTGCCTGAAGTTTTTCCCTAACTGACTTATCAGATAGGAAACATTCATATCTTCCAACTTCACCAAACGGTACGTGACCTTCCTTCAGGAAAGAACCATCTTACAGTACTTTTGCAAACTCACCGGACTAGGTAGCGTCATTACCTGACCGGGCTCCAGGCACACAACTCAACAAGAACTTGCTATTACAACAATTATTTTAGGCAATTAATGGGAACTTTTCAGTGTAGGTTTTCATTTTTTAAAATCTGCCAAGAACAGAGTTTCCTACTGAAGGTAAATATATTTTATAAAATTCTGCAGCTACTGAGATTTAGTATACACAGAGAGAAAAGACACCCTACTGTAGTGCCCCCACCCACATTTTCACTATCAGTGGTTTCAGGTACCTGAGGTCAACTGTAATCTGAAAATAGTAATATATTCTGAGAGAAAGAGAGAGACCACATTCACATAATTTTTATTACAATATATTATAATTATTCTGTTTTATTATTCTATTGTTGTTAATCTTTTACTGTGCCTGATTTATAAGTTAAACTTTAACATAAGTATGTATGTATAGAAAAAAACATACACATATAGGGTTCAGTACCATTCATGGTTTCAGGCATCCACTGGGAGTCTTGGATCATATCCTTACAGACTGGGGGGCACCACTGTATATATTTTAAACAATTATCTAAAAAATTTAAGAAAAATAGTTGCATATTCCATTTATCAAAGCTAAGTAAAACACTTTCCAAATTCATATTATATAAATGTATTATAACATTCAAAATCTATTAAATGAACTTACTTTACATTTTTATTATTTAAAAAAAGATTATTTTGGATAGTGAAATATGCCACATTAAAACTTTTGAGAGTACAGCATTTCCTGCCTCGAAAAAACTTTAAATGTTAAAAGAAAAACCCACTCCTCCTTCTATCAGGGGTGCTCCATGGATTTTTTATAAGTTTAGATTACCTTTAACTCACAACCACAGTTAAGAATTCAATCCTTTCAAAGAAACAAATATTGGTAATATTTACATACTTCAAAAGTTCTATCCATTTGATCTTTTTCCTTTACCACCAAGTTGCTTTCAAAGTTATGAGCGAAAACGCTACTTTTCCCCCATTTATTTTGCTTTAAAATAACATAGGAGAGGCAATACATGGCAAAGGGAGATAAAGAAAAAATATTTCAAATGAAAACGATTCCAAACCAACTATGCCTCGGTTTACCTCAACTTTAATGTGACGTTGGTGCAGCACTTAACTTTTCTGTTAAACACAAAAGAATGTATCTAGCCTCTCTCCCTTATCTGTGAGTCACTCAGCAGGTATCTGACTCGTGTTCGCAGGTACACGCTTCACACGCCTGGATGCAAAATGAGCGAAGTCCGGCCTCACAGCCATTTCAGGAGTCACGAGCATTTCAAACTGCTCAGACAACGCGCTTTCCCACTCTGCCTGATCTTCCCACTGCATGGCTTGGTCTCAAGCTTTTACTAAAGGTGAGGAATTCAACAACTTTGAGATTCAAAACTAATCAGAGAAAGAAAACTGCCTTTACTTTTCCTGTGTCTCCTTGTTTTACCTTCTTACGTTCTGGGGACGCTAAAGCACCGTAGCTTTTTCAGAATGACCCAAAAACTTGTCAGAAATGCTTTTTTGAAAATGTCTGTTTTCCTTAAAGCATTTTTAGACTCGGGCAGCAACTTTTGAGTATGCATTAGAAGCAGGAACTACAAATAGCTGATTAAAAAAGGGTGAAGTGGTGTAGGGAGAAAAAGGATGGACAAGTTTAGGAAGGCACAGAGCTCAGCGCTTAAGGGAAAGGATTCTGGTCTGGGAAAGCTCAGTTCAAAGTGCGCTAGCCACTTACTAGCTAAGGCCCCCTTAGGCAAACCAGTTAACCTTCCTAAACTGTCTCCCTTGTTCAAGGACAGCAACAAACTTAGCTCTTCAGGTTGTTTGGGGACTACCTGAGAGAATGCATAGCACAGATGTAGCTGGTTTTATTACAGACCCTGGATAAAGTTCAAAGGGCAATAAGGAATCACCAATGTGAAAGAGAGAAAAACAGATTTAACTGCACAGTAACGAACGTGTCATACAGAACCAAAACCAGCAGTGAAGACGAATCACGCTGATCCTTAGTAACCCCAGCAAGAAACCATAGTGTGGCCTGTGCTAAGAAGGGGAAGGAAAAGAAAGTACATGATTCTGGAGAAACTATGGATTTAAAATTAACAGGACTTTGTGGCTAATTGCGGGTCAAGAAGAGGGAATCAGAGTGACACCCAGGTTCCGGCCTGGATGCTAATGCCATCCATTTACTGAGACGCCTGGTGAGCTGCATATATATGGGTCTTGCGTGTGAGAAAAAAAACCTGGATTTTAGATACAGATCTTGAAACCATCAATACTCACAGGATGTTAATTAAAGATACGGCACGATTATCCAAGGGGACGTTTAGAGTGAGAAGACTGTTCAGATCAAAATCCTGTGAAACTGCATTACTTAAGGGTTGTGAAGAGGGAAAATTTGCAAAGGACACAGAGATTGCAAACAGGAGGAAATACAGGTAGCGACATAAAACTCACGGAAGAGTCCAAGAAGAGAAAGTAGTCAACAGTGCTAAATGTTGCTGAGACATTGAGTACTCATGAGAATCCATGGGGTGGCTGCCCATGGTGGGTGGGTGACCCAGGGTGCTTATGCTGGGTAAGGGGAAAAAAGGTGTGAGAGGGACAGGTGGATCTCCTCTCCTCCAAAACATGGCTCACCACACAACTATTTGTAGCCATTTTTCTAATGACATCCAAACACAGGAAACCAAATCCAAATAGGTTCACAGACACATCAGTTCACAAATAAACACTTCCCAAGTTATCAACACAAAAGAAACTTCCTAAAACATTTACCTACTTTTATACACAAGCCATATAGAAAAACACTGTAAAGCTGTCAAAGTTCTCCTATTATACAGCACAGGGAACTTAAAAATACTAAGCCACTGGCTCTATGTTCTTTTAAGTTTTATCAACATTAAAATTTTTCCTTATATTATTAGGGGGGAAAAAATCACTACATTCCCCTTGAATGACAACTACCAATAGAGACTGTGAGTGCATTTAATATCCCTGTGAAACAAAATAAAATTTTAAGGCTCCCCGCCACCAGCTGACTGAATGGACCCCCTCGTGGCCAAAGGAATATCCTAAAACTAAATTGTCTCCCAGGAGGAGGTAGGTCAGACATGCCTCATCATGCCCCCCTCCCTTCTTGGAGTCCTTTGTGACCCACGGACAGGCCTAAGGGTATGCAAGACAAACCTGCAGGTCCTCAATTTGCACAACAAATCTATGTCCGGTGGCTCATCCCTGATAACCATTTCTTATGTTAAAACATTCCAAGCCTCTAGACAAAGCTTCATGTCTTTGACCAATTACAAGCCAAAAATCTTCAAACCCACCTGTAACCTGTAAGCCCCCCCCCTTCGAGATGTCCCACCTTTTGGGGGTCAAACCAATGTATGCCTCCCACGTATCGATTGATGACTTTACCTGTAACCCCTGTCTCCCTGAAATGTATAAAACCAAACTGTAACCTAACCACCTCGAGTCCACTTGCTCGAGGCTTCTTGGGAGTGGCTCCGGGTCATGGTCCTCAAATTTGACTCAGAATAAACTTCTTTTAAATATTTCAGAGTTTGGATTTTTTCCGTCCACATCGCCCATATCATTTTTACCTCCATTCTAAAAGGACACAAACCCAGCTACCACTATTCATAGTGCCCCAATATCTAGGTCAATTTAAGTGTACTCTCCCCAAGAAACAAATGTCCTAAGAGGATACTTCTAGGCACAGAAGTATCTGTCAACCAGAGACCAGTACGGCACAGACACAGTACAGAAACCATCAAAGAACATACTTTCTCAAAGATCTAGTTTCCCAAAGAATAAGAGTAGGCAAATCTGGCCGGGCGCGGTGGCTCACGCCTATAATCCCAGCACTCTGGGAGGCTGAGAGGGGTGGATCGCTCAAGGTCAGGAGTTCAAGAGTAAGCAAATCTTTACCCTGGGGTACCCACTGAAATACAATCAACAGCCAAACTTGAAATGACTTTCACTAAAATCATTTTTACAATTATCTTCATCTCTACGTGGTAAAAATAAGATTAAATTTTGTTAAGAAGACAATCAAATATATGTTCTCAAATTCACAGTAAAGGAAATATTTGTAATATAAATATGAAAAATTTTATGTTTCTCCTTTCTATTCCTAATTTTCTGAACATTAAATTGTCTGAAAAAAATCAAACTCTTCAACCATAACAAAGTAGACATTAAAAACAAAACTTCCCCCTGAAATGAACACAAACATACCAACATTAGCTCTGAAAGTTAGAGATACTAAGTTATCAGTAAATTGAAATAAATGTTTACAGAAAACAAATTTTTTAAGTTGCAAAATGAGCTAGACTATTTAATTCAAGATCATACGAGCTCAACTACACTGGTTCCATGAGTGAGTTACAGCTCAACCTAGGGCTTGCTATTTGACCCCCATCTGCAAATTAAATTAGTATCTAGAATTGTCTTGAATTTTGTGTTAACACAACTTAAGTTTACTCTGGAACCTTAGTCGACCAGCTCACAATCCAAACAGGTACAGCCTATGCCATTTAACAGACCAGCCAGTCAGCGCACACACTACCAGCTTCCTCCCCAAACGAAGCATGACCTTAAAGTCGAACAGAAACAACACGTGCTCAGCGGCCATCACGTGTCCGTCCAGTCTTCTCACCTTTACCTGAAAGGCCTGTTAAATACCGGAAAAAACGCTGATATGCCATTTCAAAACCTGGAACTACAGATACAAACTCTCCCTTCTTAAAGTATATTTTTAAAAACTCAAAATTCAGAAATATACAAATAGTGACAAAGGCCACTCATACAGGTTTTAGAGATAAAGTAACTGGCACTACTCCAGTCCCCTCTCTAAAAATATTTCTGATACATTGTCTCAGAAGAAAATATTTCCTCTGGTATATGTCTACCCAGCACATGCTAAGGAAAAGCTGGCCTGAACAACAAGGCCAGTGTAAAACAGTAGGCCCCGTATTTACTCACAGCAATGCATGTAATAAATAAATGCCTAACAAAGATGCAATTGCGCATTTAAGTGGGTGAAAAAAAATCTTCCCAATTTCCTTCAGCCGATTTCAATGTCCAGAAGATGGATTGAGATCCCTCTACATGTTGAAAAATGGAGTTTGAAATAGGCTATTAGTTTAGGCAAAACCTAATCAACAAATGGGAGGGCTCCACAGGCACACGTCAACAGAACATTTAAAGGGCTACCCACTAGGAAAATTCTGGAGCACAACCTGCTGGCGGCAATACAGATGGGTGTAACCCTTATGAAAAACAACTTGGCCGGTGAAGTGTTCACACCCTTTGATCTAGGTAAGCCCACTCCAGGGGGTCCGTCCGAAAGAAATAAATCTTTTTTAAAAAGGAAAATATTCCAAAGCTATACACACAGGAGAGTGTTCAACACAGCACCATTTAAAACGGTGAAAAATCAGGAACAGCCTGAACAGGTGCAAGACTAGGTTAAGCAAGGCTGCATTAACTTAAGTAGACAGCTATCAAAATCAAAACAATTTTAACAACGTATTTTTAGTGGGAAAAACATAAAACCGGACATATTCACAATCATTAGAAAAATGTGAGACTATGAGACATACCAAGGAAGAGGAAAAAAGCAAAGATCACCATACAAGGACCTTCTTGTGGGTACATGTGTGACTTTTTTTGATTTTACTAACACAGCACCGTTTAAGCGACAGATACAGCAGAAAAGCATTAATTCAAAAACTTCTGCATGATCTGGACCAAGTAGTACAGCAAAGAAAGTACAACGGCTGGAAGTGCCTAGCTGGCATCTGGCCTGCTTACCGAAATGAACTTTTATGCCTTAATTTCTATGAGAGCAGAGAGCAACGATATAAAGAAACAGTCCAAAAATAATCTGGTACAGAAACACACTACGATCATCTCATAAGTGAGAATGTTAATAGAGTCAGAGTTAATTTTTTTAAAAAAGTTTTGGTAGCCCACGCACAGCTTTGAAAACCATAAATCCATTCATTTCCTGTTTCAAAAGGGTGTTACTTGTCTCCATATTTGCAAGAAATGAAGAGTTGAAAGAAGTAAAAAAGCTGTTTTACTTTGTTCATAACATCAATCAGTGACCTTTTAAAAAACCAAGCTAAAATTCTGAGCATATAAAAACGCCAATATATTGCTAAATCTAAAATATACTGAAGTTAAAGGGGAAGTGGGCTGGGAGTAAAAAAAAAAAAAAATGAAACACCCATTTCAATTCTTAAGGAAAAGGAACTAATTTAAGCTCACCATACTTACCTGTCTTTTAGCAACTTAACATCTTAAGTTTAGGAAAAATGACATACCAAGTAGACCTGCTCAAGATGTCATTTATTACAACTGACAAACGACTCCTCAAATATCCAATCCAAGAGGAAAGCCCGTTACGGGACATTATTTTGATTCAAAGGTTTTTAATGACACCCAAATTCTGAACGAAAGATGATGAGGGTAGAAAGTCAAGTT
Source organism: Lepilemur ruficaudatus (assembly GCA_963574885.1). Classification (NCBI taxonomy): domain Eukaryota; kingdom Metazoa; phylum Chordata; class Mammalia; order Primates; family Lepilemuridae; genus Lepilemur; species Lepilemur ruficaudatus. The sequence goes on from CAUYRT010000103.1 coordinate 10,403, forward strand.
TGACTCTCTGGACACCTACTTCCTGTCCAAACAGCCCTTTTGTTCCGCTTCCCTGCTTAATTTTAATGTTCAGTTGGCATCAGAAAACAGAAACGATGACAAAACCTAGCACGCACAAAGGCATAAGGGAGCAAAAGTATAAAATAAAGGACCACGAGAAGATTAGAACAAAAATCCTACCAACAGAACCTCCACAATTTTCTGTTTGCTTCCCCTCAGATGAACTTCACTTGGAGCTGTGCTGCGCAGCAACCAACCCTGAACGCCGAGCTCCACCTTCCCCACGCCAGTGGCCGAGCAGCGAAATCTCCTCCCTGTCGGCGAAGCTGGTGACTGCGATTGGACACGGCTAATATCCATTATTTTAAAGAACTTTTCCTCGCCAGCAGGTTAGGTTAGACACACTAAAACCCCCTGGATAAGCTGGTTTCTTAAAGAAACAGCATGCAGTGTTTCAGTTTTCCCATCACACACTGTTTGCTTACTCTTTTGTCTAGGAGAAAAACAAATAAGCCAAGCAACATCAATGAAAATCTCACAGAAGACGCTTTAATCTGGAGTTTAATGACCAACTGTTTAAAACCCAATGCTTTTAGCCTAAATCACTTGATCATTTTTACAGAGTCATTAGGGTGAAGTTATGCTTTAAAAGACAGATTTCTTTTTTTAAGAGAGTTCACATTTCATCTGAAAATCTAAAAACAGCAACAGAAAACCCACTACGAAATTTCACTAAGAAGAACAAAACAGTATTTCCTCTTAAGACCTAAAGAGAAACCGTAACTTAAATGAAAACACACAGCACTAGAACACTGAATGCAAAGATTCACTTCCAAGCCATCTACCAAATCCACAGACACCTGCCTTCTCAATGTCACAATAAAGTAGACATTTCACTGACATCGAAGGTAGGTATTTCCACTCAAAACTGAAGGGGAAACTGGACACAAATATTACTGCCATATTACCACATTTAACAGGTCTGACAGTGTGAGCATTTTGCCAAGATATTAAGCTTATCCATTTGCAAACCGAGATCAAAAAGGAAAAGGCATTTGTTCTAATGACATGTTCAGGCATGAGGTTTAGGAAGGTTTAAGACTTTTGTTTTTAAAAGAAGGCTGGGAACTTCTTTGCACCCTACTAGAGTATCGCTTCGCGGTGGCATGGGCACCCGAAGGTGCCGCTGAAGGGTGTGTTCCTCGTGAACCATTCCCTAAGCTACATTAATGGCATTTCTACCACAGAGGTTCTGAAGAGATAACAGACAGGCACTCTGATTTTTAAACAAAAAACACCTACTGTCACTTTATACATCATTAACTTTATTATTTTATTACGTAAGTTCACATGTTTTAATTAGAACTGCTTATGTTTCAGTAGCTTGGCCCATTAAACATTATTCTGACATTAATCATCAGACTGATTCAATCATATTTAATGTGTTTACTAAAGTGTAATTTTTACCTCTACCAAAAATTTTGACTGTTTCATAAAAATAAATTCAAAATTAAAGCAAATAAGGGTGGCATCTTCTTAAAATATGCTTTTAATAAGTTTATATATTAAAAATTTTAAATTTAAATCTACAGTTTTCAAAGTTCAAAACTTTACAACCATTTCTCCTCAGAAAAAACTCATGTATTAGAGCACGAAGCCAACAAAATTGTTTTGAATACAAAGGAAAGTCTTTGTAACAAACCGAAAATTCACATAATTGCCACTAGACAGGAATATGCAGCAACGCCCTGCCGAAGCCCAAACAGCTGCATGGTCTATTCTGCCCGGTAAGTGGACGAACTGGAAGAGCCAATTCACAGAGCGCAGGCCCAGGACCCTTCGCGGGGACTCGCTGCTTTGAACGCCCAGCACCTCACGAGTCAAGTTCAGGTTTCCTTCCCACTGTGTGGACACTCCCGCAAAAGCAGCTTGGAAGCTGACGAGGGACAGGAACAGTCAGCAGAAAGAATACGTAACTTGAACTACAACGTAAGACTTCAGGAAAACAGACCGTAGATGACCAAAATTTTTAGAGAGATCTTTTTCTTTTCCCATTTTTATAGGAAAATAGATGGCAGACATTTTAATCTCGAAGTTTGGCAGGCATAAAATTAGTAGACAGTCACGGGAATGGAATACACCTTTGCTCTGACATGAATTTTTCACTTCAAAGTTAGTTATTTGTATGAAACGGACACTAATCATACACTAATATAGCCAGGACCACTATCAATCTGTAACCAAGAGGAAGCAGAGACATGGATTTAGCAATTCCAGATGTTCAAAGATCTTCATCCAAGACCTACCTGAAAGAACTTCAAGATGATAATTATAATTTTAGGTGGCATACAGGTTAAAGTTAAGAGTAGTTGGATTCCATTTCTAAATCGGCAGAAAGAAACAACAGTAAAAAATAAAAGGAAAGCAATATCACAACCATCAAACTTATAACTGAGATTACATGAAAACAATATTGCTTCACAGGAACAAGCAGCCTGCAAAAGCTCCAAGCTCCCTGACTGCATGCAACAATACCATTTTTTGAGCACCAAGTACTCAAAGGATGTATTGTATATTCTTTGTGGAAGCCCACAGCTTTTCCCAAACGTACCAGCTAAAAACAATCTAGAAGAGAACAAGCCACTGAACAACTTGGTCCCACCTCACTTTGATTAAAAAGATCCTGTATAAATATTCAATACCTAGACAATCAGAACAACTTTTGATAGGTACATACACAGCTGGCAAAAACTTTTTAGAATTTAAAAGGCCTCAGAATAGCTCAAACTGCTCCTCCTATGAAAGAAATTAATCCTGAGCACTCTCCCTGGGTACTACTGGTGGTCTATGCAGTGATTTGATAAAAAGACCACCCTGACATTAGCAAGACATTACTGGGATCACCAGGGATAAAGTCTAAAAACTACCATCCAATGGAGAAAAAAATTACAAGCTATTTCCCTCGCAAATACACATCGCCTACAAAAGTGAGGTATGCATTTGAGTTTGCACCTCCTCATGTATCTCTTCTAACTCATTAAGGGAAAAAAATATTAAATACAAGGTGTGTATGAGGAGTTGGGGAGGGTGGTAATGAACAGTCCATTCAGCAAAACAATGGACACAAAGGAAACACTAAGGAAACACACAGATAAAAAGGCGTAAACCAAGCTGATAGGAAGACATATCTTTCTATAAGAGACAGTGAATCACTTTGTTTTAGGTCAAAGGGATAAACAAGGCCACCAATAAAAGTAAAATAAAAAGAAACAGGGACCATAGTAGTGAAACAGAAGGAAAGGCATTCATAATCCTCAACCATTAAGATTTAAGTCATACATTTTTTAGTGCCAAATAACATGCCACCTAAAACTGTTAGACATAGAAAAATGGACAGAAAATAGTTGGGATATGTTAAGTTTCCTCTCTTCCTTAGCAACCTAAATCAGAAAAAAATAAAAGACTAAAAGACAAAGATTAATTTTTTATATAGCTATCAAAAGAAAAGCTTTTCTTGACATTCAATTTTTAAAAAATCAGTCACAAAGAAAACAATTCTGAAAAGCAAAAGCAAAACTAACAATTCTGAAAAGCAATTCTAAAATTGAACAGGTAATATTCTCTGTCGGTTATACAGTAACATCCAAAGTAAGCAGAGTCGGTTTACTCATTGACCAGACCTTCTGAACATCTTCTATCGACACGAGCTCAGCGCCGCCAGCTGCTGCAGACAGCCCAGTGAACAAAGTGCAACAGTCCCGACCGCTGCAGGAACTCACGGGCTGGGGTCAGACCAGTGCTGTCTCACAGAAATGTAACGGAAGCCACACGTGATTTTCTGATTTTTTAGTACATTAAATCATCAAAATAAATAGGTAAAATTACCAGTTATATTTTATTTAACACGATACATGTAAAATATCATTGCTTCAATATGTAACCAATATTTTTAAGTGGAGATTTTTCATTCTTGTTTTACACTAGAAATCAAGTTCCTATTTCATAGTAATAGCACATCTCAATTCAGACTTGCCACATTTCAACAGCCAATGGCTATTTAAATAAAATACAGCAGCCACTAGGCACGCAACCATAAATTAAGATAAATTTCTATTTCTGCAGAAGATTCTGTGTCTCTGCTGTGCAATACAACAGCCACTAGCCACATATGGCCACTGACCCCCTGAAATGTGACTGACATGAATGAGGAACTGAATTTTCGATACTATTTAATTTTAATTCATTTAAATAGCCACAAGAGACTGGCAGCTACCAGACTGTAAAGCACAGCTCCGGAAGGACAGACACTAAGACAAATCACACACACTTAATGAGCTGCAGTTGTTGCAAATGTTTACAGAAGAAATGCCCAATATGAAACACGCTGACATAGCCCATGGAAGGACCTAACCTATTCTGCCGCATCAAGGAAGGATTATTCCAGGAAATCACAATTAAGCAAAAGAACAGCATATTCAAAGGCCTTGAGCAGAAAACTGAAAACAGCAGAAATAATGAAGAAAAGAACCAAGGGGCAGGGCCGGGCGCCGTGGCTCACGCCTGTAATCCTAGCACTCTGGGAGGCCAAGGCGGGAGGATCGCTCAAGATCAGGAGTTCGAAATCAGCCTGAGCAAGAGCCAGATCCCGTCTCTACTAAAAATAGAAAGAAATTAATTGGCCAACTAAAAATATATAGAAAAAATTAACCAGGCGTGGTGGCGCATGCCTGTAGTCCCAGCTACTCGGGAGGCTGAGGCAGGAGGATCGCTTGAGCCCAGGAGTTTGAGGTTGCTGTGAGCTACGCTGACGCCACGGCACTCTAGCCCGGGCAACAGAGTGAGACTGTCTCAAAAAAAAAAAAAAAAAAAAAAAAAAAGGAATCAACGGGCAAAATAATGTAAGTTATCTGTAGGAGACTGACTTGGATCACAAAATCTAAACTGGACAGGAAGGTGGAGGGGTGATGGAAGCAGCCCTCCCCCACTTGTAAACAATATCTCCCAAAAAGTCTTGAAACAAAGTTTGTCCCACTCTTCACTCAGCAAACTCCAGTCACTCCAATCTTCAGTTAAATTCTAAACCGAGCCAAGCACTTTCTGTACCCTTTGTGCTAAATGTTCCCTTCACTTGGGAGACTTTCTCCAGCTCCTCCTCAATCTCAGAAGTCAGAATCAATAGTTCCAAATTTTCTACGCAGGACAAGCTTTGGAGCAGTAATCCAGTTGGAAGATGGAGGAGGGACTTGGAACTGTTCGCAAAGTAATTTTTACAAAAAATTTCTACCAAAAATCTTTGTCCTTATCTCTTGAAAATGTTCTAACAGATTGAGGAAGCCAAGCAGACTCTCACACACAGCATGGTCCCACTTCTCAACTGCCACATCCTAAGAGAGAGAGTGTCAGAACACCCAATTAGCACCTTCCATTTCTTTACTTCCTAGGCATTTGTCAGAATCTGAAAATTCTTTATTCCTTGGTTTGTTCATGGGCTTTCCCAACAGACTGTAAGCTCTATGAAGGCAAACACCCTCTCTTGTTCATAGTCGCATCCTCAGCACTTAGCACCATGTCTAGCATGGAGTAGGTGATCAAATACCTGTGGAATGAACGAAAACTGCAAATGCAGGGACTTTCAAAATGTATATAAAATATTATGCATCAAAACTTAAGGAATATAATAGCTAAAGCTATGCCCAGAGGAAAATTTAATGGCATTAAATTTTTTCATTATATAACATAAAATATTAAGTGTAGAAATAACACATTCAACTTTTTTTTAAGTTAAAAAATTCAAAATCAAAACCAATTTGAGGTCCTAAAGGAATCATCTAAAAAAACTTGAGGACTAAGAAAGCAACAACCAAGAATTTGGGGGTGGGGGATATAAAAATATCATGCCCAATGCACACAAGAGTGTACTGGTACCAAATCATTGGTATTTCAGTAAAACCCAAAAAGAACCAAGTACATGTACATTTAGTATATGAAAAATGTACCTTTATTTCAAGGCAACAACCACCACCGTTTTTTAATGGGGCTGAAATAACAGGTTTACTATTCAGGAAAAACAAGGAAGTTAATTCATTTCACATACCATGTCAAATCCCAGATGAGCAGAAACATAGATGCGAAAAATGAAACAGTAAAAGAACTAGAAAAAATGTATCTGGATAGCAGAATCCTTTAAATGCAAAAGCAAAGTGGGTGCCATAAAGGAAAGTATCAACCCAGATTTCTTAAAAGGTAAAAAATCTTGCATGGTTAAAAAAAAGAGAGAGAAAGAGGGGGGAAGAAAAGAGAGAAAAACACTGCAAGCAAATAACAGGCAAATGAAGAGCCAAGAAAAGTATTTTCAGTATATGGCAAAGTACTACTATCCTAGGGCTAAAAGGGTATCACAAATATAAAACACCACCCAAAATGGGCAAAGGCAAACTAGAAGATGTCCAATATCTGTACCTCTACTTACCATCACAGTTAATCAAAAAAGATTTAATAAATCTCATAAAAAGGGAAGGAAGGATGGACAGATGGGTGGACAGATCACAGTGTCAGTAAAGACATGCAGAAAATGTGAGCTGGATGCAGTGGTTCACGCCTGTCATCCCAACAATTCTGGAGGCTGAGGCAGGAAAATCACTGGAAGAAGTTTATACCAGCCTGGGCAACAGAGTGAGACCCTGTTTCTAAAAGAAAAGAAAAGAAAAAAGGAAAGGAGAAAAAAAATAAAAAAGGAAAGGAAAAAGAAAAGAGGAAAAGAAGATAAAAGAAAAGAAAAGAAAAGTCGGTTGTGGTAGCAAATGCCAGCAGGCCCAGCTTCTCTGGAGGCTGAGGCAGGAGGATCGTTTTAGCCCAGGAGTTCGAGGCTGCAATGAGTTCCAGCCCAGTTCCACCCTGGGTGATAGAGCAAGACCTTGTCCCTAAAAAAAATTCAGAATAATTAAAAAAAAGGAAATGTGTATTCTCCAATATTTTTAGTCAAACTTTATACAATAACGGTGGTCAAACTTTGAAGGACAATATTTGGCAATATTTATGAAAAGACTTTAAGAAATGTTCACATGCTTTGACTTAGTGATACTAAGACTGAATCCCAAAGAAATAATGAGGAATACACAGAAAGAAGTGGCTCTTAAGATTATCTTCACTACACCGTTTATAATAACAGGAAAAAAATGATACAGTAACACCCAATAGATGACTGGTCAAATTGCAGCACTTCTGTAAGATGAAACGGTGCGTACCCTTTAAAAGCACATTTTTAATAAATGAGGATCTCGTGGTAAACATGAGGAAATCCCTGGCCTCAAGTAGTTTACATTTAAACAGGGGACGCAGATAACAATAAATAATTTTGGATGATACTTTTTTTTTTTAAATAAGGTGATTGTGCGCTCCGTGCAGCAGGAAGAATTTTAAGGGAATAAGCTTGGCGTGCTCAAAAGTTCACAAAGGCCAGGACAGCTGCAGATGCATGAGTCAGGGGCAGAAAGGTAAGACGATGTCTGTGGAGCAGGCAGGGCCCGACAGACGGAGCAGCCCTGTCCAACTCGGTAACCACCAGGCTCCTGAGGCTGTCCAGCACTTGAAACGCAGCTAGTTGCAATTGAGATACACTGTTAAGTGGAAAACTGGATTGTAAAGATATAAATTGGATTATAAAGACAGGCTTAAAAAGGGAAATATCCCATTAATAATTTCTTACACACAGAAATCATAATATTCTGGGTTAAACAAAATATACGTCACCTGTATCTTTGTTGGTAATGTGACTACCAGAAAATTTAAAAAATTTCTTAATGTGGCTCCCATCTGGGCCTCACACTGTATTTATATCAGGCATCGCTGGGCTGGAATACACAAGCCGTAGCAAAAAAGTCTGAATTTTATTTTGTGTACTGAAAAGCCACAGGCGGGTTTTGAGCCTGGTAGTAAAATAATCTATTTCACACATTTAAACGACTGCTCTTCACAGGAGCAGCCAGAGTGACCCTCAGGGGAGCCAAAGTTGCAGGGACACCAGCTAGAGGACCACTATCACACCTGACACGAAACAAAGGTGGCGAGACAGGTCACGCTGGCGGCAAGTTCTGATGGAAGAGGTAACCTAATGCTGCTCTGGATTAACTTCTATTAATAATAGTTCAGGATGTAGAGAACACACACGCAAAGGCCAGGGGCATACCTGACAGAACGTTAACCGCGGTTATCTACGGTGGTGTTACAGACGGCTTTTCTCTGTGACTTTCTATTCCTTCTCAAAGTCTGGAGGAAAAAACTACACACACACGTTACCCTTACAATCAAATACAAAAATGAATTTTTTAAAGCAGACTAATACAGCCCTACCAAACAAAGCACCCTGACTATCTGTCTGCAAGCTGCACATATAGAAAATGAAGCCATCTCTATTTCCACGCCTTCAAACAGAAACAGGCCATTCGAAGCTACCCATCAACGCACATTCTGTGCACATGCACCATCTTCAGGATATCAGGGAAATACGGCACCCTGATTTGTCACCGCACTGCTGTGAGCATGACAAAACAGGCTGCTGTGGAAACACACCTGGGGGCATCCTCAAACCTAAAAAATACATAAATGTGTGGTTAAAAAACCCTGAACTACCCACCACACATCTTTCTCCAAAAACGTGTCAAAGGACACATGTGTAATCCCACAGAACAGCACCGTGGTCCCAATGCTTCCCCTTAAAGGGTCTGCCACTTGACAGGTGCTTCCCTTAAGTAAAGTGTGAGCAGAACTGAAAGGAAAAGCTTAGGAGAGGTTTCTTTTACGTGAGTACACTTAGGCACTATGCAAGTTTTTAAGGATATGCCTGAGATTTGGGGGGGGGAGAACAGCAGAAAGAGTGATTAATTTCACACACAATCCAGTGTGTTTTCCACTATACTATTTTTGCACTGAAAAACAGGATACCAAATAGTGCCAGACTTTTCACAACGTGACCTCCAAGGAAGAAATTCATTATATGCAGATTAACAGGAATCTTGTTTCTTACACAAATGTTCAAAACTAGGAAACCATCACTACGGCTATGACTCTTCCATTCAAATGTAACACAGAATCCTAACGTTTTCCATTCATTTTATTTCTAAGCATTTCAATTTATTCTATTCCTAGTTACCTAAAGTTTTCTGATGCAATCCGTGTCACGTAGTTGCTCTAGAGAAACTCTGGCACAGCACCTGAGCACCGAGAGCCGGAAACAAGAAACGTTCACAGAGCACACCGCTAACAGCAAAACAAAACCAGAAACAAAAACACAATCTAAGTGACCACGAGCTACGACAGATTAACACAACATTATAAGGCAATGAAATTAATGAACTACAGCCACACACTACTTTTTAACGCTTAACAGAAAATCACACTAAATACCACGCTGTTTGAGCGTACAAGTGACGACACTATTTCTTCAAAAGGCAAAGGAGTGACACACACAACATCCACCGGAGAGGTAAGAAACTCACCTGAGATGCAAGTTCTGGTAACATTCCAGTTTGGGTTTGGAGGGAGGAGCCAGGGATGCTCTCGGGGTGCAAAGCTTAGGCTTGGGGGAGAAAGATTTCTCCCCTTTCAACGCTGTACTTCTGTGGCGTTAAACACAGTTTGGTTGCTTTTTACAAACTTTACTGAGATACACCTGACACACAATAAATCGCGCACGCGTTAAGTTTTCTGACAGATGCATGCACACGGGAAGTCACCACCACCAGACACGCGATCCATCAACCCCTGCGTTTTCTTCTTGCGCATCTGCCGTCCCCGCCCCCCCCAAATATATTTCACAACAGGAGATAAAGAAATTGAAAAGACAATCGACTTTGGACGCTCAGACGTGCACATTTTGCAAAACATTCTCCCTGAATGCCGAAGACGACAGAAAAGTCGACTCTCTCTGACTGAGAAAGTGCCAGAACGCTGGCGACGTTCATCATTACCCCATTCACCTTCCAAGTTTATGGCATGTCACGTTAAAAAAAACCCAGACTCCGAGTCTCGTGCGGAGGGAACGCTCACCCGCCCCGCGCGCCCCCCGCGCCCCCCGCGCGCCCGTCCCGCCCACTCCGGCGACCCGACGGCACCGACTCCGCCGCCCGCGGCGCCCACGCGGGGACGGCACCGGCGGCTCCGCCTCGGCAGCGCCGGAGGGGACCGGGATCCCGAGCGAACCGGGACCGGGCGCGGAGAGCCGCCGTCCCACAGCCCGGCCCGCGGCGTCCGGGGCGCGGCAGGTGGAGGAACCCGGAAGCCCGGACCCCGCACCGGCCCCCGCACCGGCCCCCGCCGCGAGCCCCGACGCCGCCCGCCCCGCGGGACCGGGCCGGCTCCGCTCGCCCGACGCCGCCGCCACCTGCTGCGCGTCCCGGCCCGCCGCGCGGCGTGGGGTAGGGGCGGCGGCCGCACTCACCTGGCGGCGGCTCCCTCCGCCGGACGCGCCACCCGCCGCCCGCCGCCGCCGCCCGCCGCCGGTGAGTGGGCACAGGTGAGGCCGCCGAACCCCAGCTCGCTCCGGCCCCGCCGCCGCCGCCGCCGCCGCCGCCGGCCCTCGGTCCGCTGTTTGTCAAACTTTTCCGTGTGGTTGCTCGGCCTGTGACGCGACGCGGCCGGCGCCCGGGATTGGCTGCAGCGCGGCGCCGACGCGGCGTGCCCCCTCCCAGCGCGATTGTTACCGGCCGGGCGGGGCCGCAGCCGGGAGCGGGGCGGGGCGGGGCCGGGCCCGGGGCGCGCGGCGATTGGCGAGCCTGGGACGGGGGCGGGGCGGGCCCGGGATGGAGCGCGCGGCGATTGGCGGCCTGGGACGGAGGCGAGGCGGACAGACGCGCTCGCTCTCGCCGTCGTGTCCCGGCCGGCCGGGCGCCCTCCAGCCGCTGCGTAGCTACGCCTGCCTCGGCTGTGGGCGGCGGGGCGAGGGTCCGGCGGACACGTGAAGGGGGTGGGCTGTAGGTTCGGGCCCCTCCGCCACCGCGCAGGGAGCGGCGCGTTGCCGTCTGAAAGCGTGCGCTCCGCCTGCATTTGTGCAACGGGGAGCCCGAGCTTTGCAAGCGTCAAGTCCGAGCTCCGGATGCGTCCTCGGAGGCCATGCGCCGCCCTGCCGGGAGCCGGGGCTAGAAAGGGAAGCGAGACTGGAAGCGTGCATGCACACGCTTGCAACATGCACAGGCAAGGGCACATGCATGCAGCGTGCACACGCGTGCAACAGGCACACGCAAGGGCACACGCGAGCAACGTGCACACGCAAGGGCACACGCCAGCAACAGGCACACGCAAGGGCACATGCATGCAACGTGCACACGCGAGCAACGTGCACACGCAAGGGCACGTGCATGCAACGTGCACACGCGTGCAACATGCACACGCAAGGGCACATGTATGCAACGTGCACACGCAAGGGCACATGCATGCAGCGTGCACACGAGTGCAACAGGCACACGCAAGGGCGCACGCACTCCCTGTTCCCAGCCTTTTCCAAAAGCGCAGCTCCCGTCCCAGCTGCTTGGGGCAGGCTGCGCTGCTGCCTTGGCACAAGGGGTGACAGGGAAGGCTCCTGGGAAGTGCCTCAGCCTTCATTCTCGCTGGCCTGCAGCACCAGCAGGGAGAACAGGACATTTAGTTCCCGAGGTCTTTCAATTCCACTGGCAGCCAGGGGTTTGGATGGGGCCCACAAGTAGGAGGCGGACCTAGTCCTGAGGATCCTGCCTTTATTCTAAATTTTGGTATTTTATTATTCATGAATTTTTTGCATTAATTTTGATTTTTAAAAGTAGAGTACTCAAATGTTACTATCTTGACTACTGAGTTTTTTGGTGCTCCCTTAAATGTTATGCCTGAAGCGAGTACCTGCTGCATTTGGCAACATGAAGAGCACCTTGGGGAGTATGCCATACTTTAGGTGGAGGGCGAAGGCCTGATTGAGGTGGTAACACCTACTTATTAAGGGTTTTGTGGGGGTTTAATAAGATAATATATGTGAAAGATCTTTGTGAACTAGCAGGGATATGAGCTAATTCTTATGGATTGTATCTTAAATGTATTTATGTTCAGATTCTTGTCCAGTTTATCATTGTATTAACGCCGGCACCTAACATAGTTGGGTGTTCGTATATATTTGTTATGAATTTGCAGAAATTGGGTTTACATGACCTTTACTGTTTTCTTTTGTTCCAAATTTGCACACAGAGATTGAGAGCTTACGGCATTGCGCTGTGACTGGGAATTCAAACAGACCACTGTCAGTGATTAGCTCCGTGGTCTCAGGATAATCATGAGAAGTGGGGACAAAAACCTACCTCAAAGAGCTGTTATGAGGGTTAAAAGATACTAATCTGTATTCATCTGGTGAGTGTTTCGTGCAGACTCTCAGCCAGCCTGGGCTGTAGGTGCTGAGAGAGAGGTGAAGGCCCTGCTCTCATCCACCCACCCAGGGGAAGGGAGGGAGCAGGGTCAGGAGACACACAGCTGACCGGCAGTGCACAGAAACGGTGCGTTTACAGTGCTAGGCACGTAACAGATGCTCGATAAATGATCGCTATTTGCATTATTATCTCCAGCCATCCTTTTTCTTGTGTTCCTGACCAGGATGTTCAATATTTGCTCATCACAGCTGCTCCGTGTCCCCAAGGCTCATTTTCCCCCAAACATTCTGCCTCCTGTAGTCCCAGTTTTGGTTCATGGTGACACCATGTCTCCCGTTATTAAAGCTAGAAACTCATTCTTTTCTTTTATTACATTTTTAACAGCTTTGCTGGGATGTAATACACATGCCATATATAGGTCACGCATTTAAAGGATACAAGCCAGTGGTTTCTAGTATGATCGCAGTTGTGCAAATTATCACCACAATCAACTTTAGAACATTTTTTCTCCCCCAAAAGAAGCCCTCTACCCATTTGCAGTCAGGCCCTCTTTTCCCCAATCGGCATCCCACCCCCACCCCCACCCCCAGCCCTAGGCAACCACTGACCTGTTATTCATCCCTATAGTGTTGCCTGCTTTGGACATTTTATAAATACGGTATCATACAACGTGTGGTCTTTGAGACTGGCTGCTTTCACTCAGCATAGTGTTTTCGAAGTTCACCCACGTTGCAGCATGTATCAATGCTTTATTCCTTTTTACTACTAAATAATATTTCACTGCATTGGTGGTATACTGCATTTCATTTAACCCTTCACCAGTGTATGGACATTTGGGTTGTCCTCTTTTGCCCATTATGAATAGTGCTCCTGTGAATATTTTTATCCAGGTTTTTTCTGGAGGCATTTGTTCTTATTTCTCTTGGGTATACACCCCGGCACAGAACTGCTGGGTTGGGTGTAACTCTGTGTTTAACCGTTTGAGGAGCTGCCAGACTGTTCCATAGGGACTATACCATTTGACATTTCCACCCACAGTGAGTGAGGGTTCCAATTTCTCAGTATCTCTGCCAACACTTGTCATAATCTGTCCCCTTGATTATAGGCATGCTGGTGAGTATGAAGTGGTTTACCGCTGTGATTTTGCTTTGCATTTACCTAATGGCTAAAGATGTTGAGCATGTTTTCATACGCATATTGGCCATTAATATATTTTCATTGAAATAAAGTCTGTTCAGATCTTTGCCCATTTTTAACTGGGCCATTTGTCTTTTTATTATTGACTGTAAGAGTTCTTACATATTCTGGGTAAAAGTCCCTTTTCCGATCTATAATTTGCAAATATTTTCTCCCAGTCTGAGTTGGCTTTTCACTTGCTTGATGGTATCAATTCAAGCATAAAAGTGTTTGATTTTGAATCATCCTTTTCTTAAGTCCTCCCCTCCCCAACGTCCAGTTAGCCACAGATTTCACTGATCCTGCCTTAGAAATGCCTCTGAAATTTACCCCCCACCACTGCCCTGCACAACCCCCTACTGTTTCTCACCTGAATTTAAGCAACAGCCTCCTCTTCTCTTTTCTGCGTCCCCCATATCCTACCCACCTGTGCTCCAACTGCTTCCAGAAGGATCTTCCTGAAACACAAATCGAGCAGATCGACCCTCTGTTGGCTCCTCATTCCTACTTGGAGTTTGAGCAGTTCTCAAACTCCTCCAGTAAGAATATTGAACATTTTAAAACTTCAGATTGCAGGTTCATGGTCTGGACACAGTAAATGAGACTCTCTAGAGGAGAAGCCAGGAAATCTAGTTGTAACAGCCCCCCCCCCCCAGGTGATTCTCATCCTCAGAATGGCTCGGCCTAAGGCAAAGGTTCTAAACCTGGGGTGATCTTGCCCTCCGGCGGACATTTGGCAATGTCTGAGGACATTTTTGGTTGTTGTAACTGGGGAGGGGACATGTTACTATCACCTAGTGGCAACAGGGATGCTGCTGGGCATCCCATAATACACAGGGATGCCCCCACAATTATCGGCCCCAAATGTCACTCATGCCAAGTTGAGAAACCCTGGCCTAGGAGATAAAATACAAACTTCTGCATTTGAAGACAGCCAGTTGATCCCCAACTCTCTCAAATATTGATTGTTCCATAACAAACATCCGAAACCCAGTAGCTTAAGACAGCGATTTATTATTTCTTGTGACTGCGTGGGAGTCCTGTGCGACTCCACCGCTGGCCGTGCTTGGGCCTGTCGTGCAGAAGCCGCAGATGGCAGTTGAGCTGCGGTGGTTGTGCGGCTGGGGCCTCCCTTTCCACTGGCCTTCCACAGCATAGAACCTTCTGGAAATCAGGGGCATGAGCGTGGTTCTTGCACGTCCTATAAAGCCACTTCTGCCATCTTCTATTGATCAAAGAAGGACCCAGACTCAAAGGGCAGGGAGCGAAACTCTACCTTTTGAAGCAAGGAGCTTGCAAAGAATTTACGGCCATGTCAATCTATCCCCCAACCTATCATTTCAAAACCATCTCCCAGGGTACCCCCTTCAAACATAACCCCCGGGGGAGTTGGACCAGAACAGAATCTGAGGCTCTGGTTCGAGGACAAGGAGGTACTCTTAGGAAACTTCTCATGGGCTTCACTTCTATGAATAGAAGTCATCCTCCAGTGACTTTTCATCAGAGTCTGAAGCAAAGGTTCCCAAACATTTTGGTCTCAGGATCGCTGAGTGTTTGGCTTAACACAAGACAGCTTGACGCTCGTATTTCTTTCTGCATTCCATCGTTGCAATATTAACATCATGCAGCCTCTGGGAGACTCCACTGTACGTACGCTCAAGAGAGAATAACAGGGAAATGGGTAAATAATGACTTAGTATTACAATGAAAATAATTTTGACCTTGCAGACCCTCTCAAAGGGTCTCAAGGACCCCAGCAGTTCATAGACCCCTGTTTGAGAACCGCTGCTCTGAACTACCATCCTGTTGACAGACACAGTGTCTAAAATGGCTGGAAGGCGCTTCGCTCGAGGGAGGTGCTCAGGCAAGCAGCTGACCTGCTTCTGCCTCCTACCGTTCATTGCATTCAGAACGCTGGCCTTTATGGGACGTCACCCTCGCGCATGTACTCTGTCCTTATCCCTGCCAAATCCTACTCGTTCCTTAAAACCACAGTCCCCGACACCCAGGCTGCAGACTGGTACCGGTCCGTGGCCTGTTCGGAACCGGCCGCACAGCAGGAGGTGAGCAGCGGGTGAGCCAGCGAAGCTCCATCTGTGCTCCCCGTCGCCAGCATCACCGCCTGAGCTCCGCCTCCTGTCAGGTCAGCCGTGGCGTTAGATTCCCACAGGAGCGCGGACCCTACTGTAGACTGCGCATGGAGGGATCTAGGTTGCTGCTCTTTGTGAGAATCCAGTGCCTGATGGTCTGAGGTGGAGCCAGCTCTAGGGAGTGGCGGCAACTGCAGATTGCCATTAGCAGGGTTGATGATAAATATGTAATGCGCTTGAATCCTCCCGAAACCAAGCCGCTCCTCCCCAAGCCCGGCCAAGTCCGTGGAAAAATTGTCTTCCACAAAACTGGTCCCTGGTGCCTTAAAGGTTGGGGACTGCTGCCTTAAAACTCAGTATAAATGCCTGCTTCTTGGTGAACGCTTTCTTGACTCCTATAGGCAAAATTAGGGCTACTCTTCTGTGTGTTTTACAGGCATGGTGGCTCATGCCTGTAATCCTAGCACTTTGGGAGGCTGAGGCAGGAGGATAGCTGGACAACTAAAAAAGTACATATATATATATATATATATATATATAAAATTATCCGGGCATAGTGGCATATGCCTGTAGTCCCAGCCACTCGGGAGGCTGAGGCAGGAGGATCGCTTGAGCCCAGGAGTTTGAGGTTGCTGTGAGCGAGGCTGACGCCACGGCACTTTAGCCTGGGTAACACAGTGAGACTCTGTCTCAAAAAACAAAAACAAATATAAAAACAATGAAACACAACCTAAATTAAGTGATTAAAGAAAACAGATGGGGTAAATTTAGTTACAAAAGTTATACACATGCCTTCTCTCATCTTTCGATTTTGATTAAGTCCTTTGATATAAATGTGAAGGTTTCTTCTAAAATACCAAAGGCATAAAATAATGAGAAGTTCAAACTCATTCACCTACTTCTTCAAAGAAGCAAGCAAAAAGCAAATCCACTGCTTCCAAAAACTTCATGGAAAATTACTACACACACATATACAAAAAAAGTGAAGCCTCATTAACACATATATAAATAATAGACAAATTAACTTCTCACCTGCATCTAATTTCATGAAATACGTTGGTTTTTCAATAACAATGTCACACTGAGCATCTTCTATGGGTCTGAAACTGAGCTGAGTGTAGCTCTGCAGCTCGGCAAACCTGGAATGATGAATCGGGATGTGATTTCCAAGTCATTCTTGCAAGCTTCCTATTGCAACATGGTAGCTTAAGATCTGTTCCTTAGGCAAATCTTATTTCCAGTTTGCAGAGGCACTCCCGTGGAGACCTGTAACTCCTGAAACACACTGACACTTACATAATTTGATATCAATTTTAATGTTGAGATTGGGAACAAAAGTAATTATTTATAAAATTCAGTCTAATGTGCAAGATAGTTACAGTGGGAACCTAGCAACGAAAACGAAATTTACACACTGGATGGGCTACATGATCTACCAGTAAAGGGGGATTCAAAGGGGTTTCTCATGAGGCTCGGAGAAACTCTCATGGTAGACTTCCTGGATTCTGAGAAGGATGGCCTTCTAAGAATTATCCAGTGTCTCAGAAAGACAGTAGACAGCTAGGCTTCCCAGAAGAAAGGAAATTTATTTCTTGGCAAACATCTTGGGAAGTCACATGGCACAATTGTCTCCCAAATAAAAGATAAATCATGACAATTGTGAGATGTGCAGAGAGAACATAAAGATCGTCTGTAACCCTGGCATGATCACCCTTGAGATCCTAGCTCATGTACAGCAAATATCAAACGGATTCTTTTAAAACGCAATGCCATGGCCCACGCCTGTCATCCTAGCACTCTGGGAGGCCAAGGTGGGAGAATCACTCAAGGTCAGGAGTTCGACACCAGCCTGAGCAAGGCGAGACCCTGTCTCTACTAGAAAATAGAAAGAAATTAATTGGCCAACTAAAAATATATAGAAAAAATTAGCCGGGCATGGTGGTGCATGCCTGTAGTCCCAGCTACTCGGGAGGCTGAGGCAGGAGGATCGCTTGAGCCCAGGAGTTTGACTTTTCTGTGAGCTAGGCTGAC
>CAUYRT010000105.1:0-15611 GCA_963574885.1 Lepilemur ruficaudatus
CACAGCAACCTCAAACTCCTGGGCTGAAGTGATCCTTCTGCCTCAGCCTCCCAAGTAGCTGGGACTACAGGCATGCGCCACCATGCCCGGCTAATTTTTTCTATATATATTTAGTTGGCCAATTAATTTCTTTCTATTTATAGTAGAGACAGGGTCTCACTCTTGCTCAGGCTGGTTTTGAACTCCTGACCTTGAGCAATCCGCCCGCCTCGGCCTCCCAGAGTGCTAGGATTACAGGCGTGAGCCACCGCGCCTGGCCCATCTTTGCTGTCTTTTATATTTACTTATGTAATTACTTTTACCAGTGTTCTCTGTTTCTCCATGTGGATGCAAGTTACCATCTAGTATCCTTTTATTTCAGTCTAAAGAAATCCCTTTAGTATTTTTTAGGTCAGGATGACTAGCAGCAATTTTTCTCAGTTTTTGTTTATCTAGGAATGTCTTAATCTCCCCCTTCATTTTTGAAGGATAGTTTTGCTGAATATACAATTCTTAATTGACAATCTTTTTCTTTCAGAACTTTGAATGTCATCCCACTACTTTCTCGCCTCCATGGTTTCTGATGAGAAATCAGCTGTTAATCTTATTGAAAATCCTTTGTACAGTGTGAGTCATCTCTCTCTTGCTACTTTCAAGATCTTCATCTTTGGCTTTTGACAAGTTTGATTATAATGTGTCTTAATGTGAATCTCTTTGAATTCATCCTACTTGGGGTTTGTTGAGCTTCTTGGGTACGCAGATTCATACCTCTCATAAAATGTGGGGAGTTCTCAGCAATTACATTTCAAGTATTCTTTCTGCCCCTTTCTCTCTCTCTCTCTCTCTCTCTCTCTCTCTCTCTCTCTCTCTCTCTCTTCCCCATTATGCATTTGTTGGTATGCCTGATGATGTCCCAAAGGTCTCTGTGGCTCTGTTCACTTTTCTTGGTCCTTTTTTCTTCTGTTCCTCAGATTAGATAATCTCAATTGGCCCATCTTCAGGTTCAGTAATTCTTTCCTCTTCCACCTCAAATCTGCTACTGAGATACTCTAGTAAAATTTTTATTTCAATCACTGGACTTTTCAACTTCAAAATTTCTATTTGTTCTTTTAATAATTTCTTTTTATTGATGTCTTCTATTTATTTAGACATTGTTCTCATACTTTCCTTTTGTTTTTTAGAAATGGCTTCTTTTAGTTCTTTGAGCACGTTTATCATAGCTGATTTAAAGTCTTTGTTGACAAAGTCCAATGCCTAAGCTTCCTCGGGAAGTTTCTCCTGAGTGCTTTTTTCCTCTATGTTTGAGCCATATTTTCCTGTTTATTCACATGCCTAATACTTTTTTTCCTGGAAACTAGACATTTCAAATCACATAATGTGGCAGTTCTGAAAATCAGATTCCCCTCTTCCCCAGCATTGTTTGTTGTTGCTGTATGCTCTTGCTGATGCTGAAGCTTTTTTGCTTAGTGACTTTCCTGCACTAATTCTGTAAAATCTGTATTCTTTGTTGTGTGTGGCCACTGAGGTCTTTGCTTCTTTAGCTTAGTGTACAGCTAATGATTAGACAAAGATATTCTTAAATGCCTTGAAATAAGTTTCCCAGCCTTTGCCAGGGGGCTCTGTGTGTGTGTTGGGGCATGCCTTCAGTGCTTTAGCAGTTGAAAACTCTGCTTTATTATTTACTTCCTCCCTGTGCAGAGCCTCAAGATCAGCCAGTGGTGAAAGATTATTACCTTCTCAGGTCCTTGGGCATGTATACAGCCCTGCACATGTGCATGGCCTTTTAGATTCCCAGGAATACATCAAAGCTTTGCAAAGCCACCTATGAAAATATGATTTCCCAACTTTTTCTTTTAAGTTTTTGGTTAGCCTCTTATTTGCCCCAACTGTTAATCCAACTTCAAGCAGTTCCAGTGTTTAAAAATTGCCACTAATTGCTTTTGACAACCGCCTCAAGAAAAAGGCTTTTGGCAGTGAACAAGCTCTGAGTGGGGTCAAATAAAGATGAGGGCAGCAAGTGGGGATTTCTAGGGAGCTTCCAGACAGGCCAAATAAAGACAATTCTCTGGGAATGGAGATTTTTAGGTAGCTCCAAACACATTATTTCCCCTCCAATGGCTACTAGGCTGCTGGTTTTCATAGCTACCATAGTTATAATGCTATTGGCTTTCAAGGATAACATGGACCTGGGAAAGAGAGGATTGGATAGGACAAGTTAAAAATATCACAAAACTCATGGGGGTTTTGTTCCTTTATTTCCCCACAAGAAAATTCAGAAGAAAGAAACTCACTGTTTTTAGCAAGATTCAGATATTTTCCTTGAATAAACACTCTTCAGATTGTTTTAAGCTGTTGATTAACTCCTGGAGTTCTGGAAAAGTTTATTTTGATAGCACCATTTATTGAAAATATTCCTTTCTCAATTTAATTATTTTTTCCTAGATGTTTGATAGAATTCATCAGATGAGTCATCTGAAACTGGATTTTTTTGTTGAAAGATTTTAAATTATAAACTTATTTTGAATTCATATAGGTCTACTCAGATTTCCTATTTCTTTTTGGGTTAGTTTTAGAAATGTATACCTTTCAAGACATTTGTCCATTTTATCTAGTTTACTGGCAAATTTGTGGGCAAAAAGTTGTTCATATTACCCTTTTGATGCATAGAAGATCTGTAATGATATCCTTTCTTCAACTCCTAACACTGGTAATTTGCATCTTCACACTTTTTTAATCAATATAAGTATTGTCATTTTATTGATCTTTTCAAAAAAACATATTCTGGTGTTATTAATTTTCCTTATTTTTGTTTGTTTTTTATTTCATTGATTTCTGCTCTTCATTACTTTCTTCACTCTCCCACTTACGGTATAAACTGCTTTTCTTTTCCTGGTCTCCTAAAGTAGGCGCTTAGATTCTTTGACTTTTGACCTTTCTTCTTTGGTAATATAATGTTTGAATATTCTTAAATTTACTGTAAGCACTGTTTTGATATAGCATCTTCTCATTTTCATTCAGTTCAAAGAAATTTTTTTGAGACAGAGTCTTACTCTGCTGCCCAGGCTGGAGTACAGTGGTGCAATCATAGCTCACTGCAGCCTCAAACTCCTTGGCTCAGGCAATCCTCTTGCCTCATCCTCCTAAGTAGCTAGGACTACAGGTGCACACTACCACACCCAGTTAATTTTTTTTTTTCTTTTTGAGACAGAGTCTCACTCTGTTGCCCGGGCTATAGTGCCATGGCATCAGCCTAGCTCACAGCAACTTCAAACTCCTGGGCTCAGGCAATCCTCCTGCCTCAGCCTCCCAAGTAGCTGGAACTACAGGTATGTGCCACCATGCTCGGCTAATTTTTTCTATTTTTTAGTGGAGATGGGGTCTCACTCTTGCTCAGGCTAGTCTCGAACTCCTAAGCTCAAATGATCCGCCTTCCTTGGCCTCCCAGAGTGCTAGGATTACAGGCGTGAGCCACCACACCCGGCCCCTAGCTAATCTTTTTGATTATGTTTTTTGTAGAGACAGACTGTCACTATGTTGCCCAAGCTGGTCTTGAATGCCTGATCTCCAATGATCCTTCCACCTCAACCTCCCAAAGTGCTAGGATTATAGGTATGAGTCACCATACCTGGCTTAGTTCAATATATTTTCTAATTTATCTTGTGATTTATTTTTTGATACATAGGTGTTTTAAGGTGTATTATTTAATTTCAAATTTGGTGAGGGAGATTTTCACACATTTTTTGTTATTGGTTTAATACTTAATTCCATTTTAGATCATAGAAAATATATTATTTTTAGCTTTTAAATATTTATTGAGGGATACTAGTTCTAGGTAAAATGAAGTAAACACACTCTATCCTTTCTGTCCCCCTGAATATAACTATAAAATCTGGATAGAACATTTGCATCAACCTTTTAAAGACTCTGAAAATAAATTGCAACATGTTCATTGTAGAAAAATTCCAGAATTTGAAGCACCATTGAATTAGCAATCAGTTTACCATTATTTCCTCCAGTATCCCCTGACCTGAGTTCAACATAGTCAAAAACCTGGAAATGAGCACTGTGGCATGGACAGAGAGGGCTCCAGGAAATGCACTCTATCTTTGGCTTGAGCACTGGGAAAAGCATCTCCTAACAGGCAGAGGAAATATGGAAATCCCTGGTGGGTTTCTTTTTTCCCCTCTCTCTTCCTGTGCCCAAGCCCAGAGTCAATCTAATGGCAGCAATGTCAGCAGTGGGATAATCGGGGCCAGCAGAGGCCCAAATTCTAAGGGAGGTGAACCTTTCTCTCTATTTAGTGGAGCTGCCATTTCAATAGAATAGGAAAACCATTGTTTCCTTTTTGTATCTATGTTCTTCCTCCATTTAGACCCTCAAGTTTCTCACTACAGGACCAAAAAGAGGGGCAGCAAAAACCAGAAAGTACCAGGAAAATCATGAAGAGATATGTGCTTGCGAACGCTACACCATAATATTTTTTATGAACCACAGAGCTGTACATGTCAGGATCTAATCCTCGTTAGCATATTAAAGACTTTGAGAACTAAATTAATGGATAAACTACTGCTTATGTGACAGACTAACTGCTGGGTGGCACACAGCCAGGACAGACCTGAAGAGCACTAAAAAGAACATAATGTAACAAAAGGCCTTAGAACTCAACTGACATTGGAACCATAGCATACAGAGGTGGATTGGGACTTGCAGCCTGAGCCTAACCAGGTCAATTGCCTGCCAGACAAAAGCATCAACATCCTCCACAGAATTTAAACAAGACCTAGAATCTCATCACTTAATATTTAAAATGTCAAGAATACAATCCAAAATTATTTTACACATGAAGAACCACTGTAAGTTTGACAGGGATGATAAAAGGCAATAGACACCAATGCCAAGATGACAACGATGTTGAAATTCTCTGACAAAGACTTAAATCAGACATTATAAAAATGCTTGAGCAAGCAATTGATAACACCCATGAAAGAAATGTTAAAATAGAAAGTCTTGGCAAAGAAACAGAGGCTACAACAAAGAACCAAATAAAAAGGTTATAACCAAAAAGTACAATAATTGAAATTTTTTAAAAAACTCAATGGTTGAACTTAGAGCAGACTGGAGATGACAGAGGGAACAGTAAGGTAATTTGAAAATAAATCAATAGAAATTACCCAATCTGAACAGAAAGAAAAAATAGGGAAAAAATAACAGAGCCTTAGGGACCTGTTGCACAATAACAAAGATCAAAAAATCTACCATTTGTGTCATTGTAGTTCCCAGAAGATGAGGATAAAAAATGTGATGAGAAAGAAGTAATTGAAGAAATAATGGCTGAAAACTTCTCTCTCTAGATAGGTGAAAGATATAAACACACAGATTCAGGAAGTTGAATAAACCCCAAACAAGATAAGCTCAGAGAAACCCACAGGTAAAAATAAAAGAAAAAGAAGAGATTTTCAAAGCATCTCCCTATCAGTGAAGGATTCCAGTGACAGCTGATTACTCAAAAGAAACCACAAAGCCAGAAGGAAGTGTCACATTTTTCCAGTGCTGAAACGTCCAGTGAAAATATCTTTCAGGAATGAAAGTGAAAGACATTAAGGAAAATAAGAGAATTTGTCGTCAGTAAACTTTCTCTAAAAGACTGACTAAAGGAAACTCTCCAGACAGAAGGGAAATGACACCAGAAGGAAAAATGGAACATCGGGAATGAAGAAAGGACATTAGAAATGGTAAACGTCTGGGTAAAATAATGGACCTTTGTTCTCTTGTTGAGATATTTAAAATACACTTGATGGTTCAAAGGAAAAAAATGCGACATTGCCTGCAGGAGTTTTCAGTTTATATAGATGTAAACTATAAGAGAACTATAATGTGAAGAGAGTGTATTAATTTGTTAGGGCTGCCATAACAAAATACCACAGACCAAGTGGCTTAAACAACAGATACATATTTTCTCATAGTTGTGGAGGTTAGAACTCAGTGATCAAGGTGTTGATTTGGTTTCCCTTGAGGCCTCTTTCTTTGCTTTGCAGATGTCTGCCTCTTGCTGTCTCCTCACATAGTCTTTTCTTTGTACATGCATATCCTTAGTGCCTACTTTTGTGTGTTTGAATTTCCTCTTCTTATAAGGATACCAATGAGATTGGATTAAGACACACACCAATAGCCTCATTTTAACTTAATCATCTCTTTAAAGGACCTATCTCCAAATATAGTCACATTCTGAGGTACTGGGGGTTAGGGCTTCAACATAAAAATTTGGGGGGAGATATAATTCAGCCCATAACAGAGGGGAAGCTAAAGAAACATAGAAGGTGGTAAAGTTTCTGTGTTTCAATTAAAGTAGCAAAGCATTGATTCTAGGTAGACTGTACAAAATTAAGCATATATTTTGTAAACCCTAGAGCAATCATTTTTTTAAAAAATCTACACAAAAAGATAAGGTGAAAATCACAATAGAAAAATTAAAATTGAGCACTAAAAATGTTTAAATAACCTAAAAGAAGGCAGGAAATAGGAAATAGAGAAATTAAAAACTGGGAAGAAACAGAAAACAAATAATACTAGACCTAAATCCAAACATATCAATAATAACATTAAATATAAATGGTCTAAATATATCAATTAAAAGACAAAGATTGTCAGAATGGATTTTATCTACAAGAAACTTAACTTCAAATATAATAATGTAATAATAATGTATAATAATATAATAATGTAAATAGGTTAAAAGTAAAAATATGAAAAAAGGCAAATAGGTAAATACTAATCAAAAGCAAGCTGGAGTGGCGATGTTAACATCACAGTAAAATTCAGAGCAAATACAATTAGTGTGGATAAACACGGACATTACATAATGATAATAGGGTCAATTAGCCACCAACACATGACAAGCCTAAGTATGTATGCACCTAACAACAGAATTTCAAAATACATGATGCAAAAACTGGTAGAACTGAAAGGGGAAAGATTCAAACCCACCATTGTAGTTGAAAATTTCAACACACATTTTGGAATAATAGATACAACATGAGGACATTAAAATAAGCAAAACTACTGTCTGTGCACAGATTCAGAAAAAGAAAAAAAATAAGTAAAACTATAGAAGAACTAAATAATGTTGTCAATGAACTATATTGAATTGATGTTATATTAATGTAATCAACACTCCACCCAAGAAAAACAAAATACACCTTAGTTTCAAGTGCACATGGAACTTTCACCAAGATATACTCTATTATAGATTTTTTTAAAACCTTAACAAACTTAAACAAATTGAATTATACAAAATATGTCTTCAGATCTTAATGGAATTAAACTAGAAATCAATAATAAAAAGGTAATTTTAAATCTCTAAAACTTGGAAATTAAATGATGTACTTCTAAATAATTCGTAAGACAAAGAAAAAGTCTCAAGAAAAATTTAAAACTATTTTGAACTGAACTACAATTAAAACACATCAAAATTTCTGGGATGCAGCTAAAGAAATAGAAATTTATAACATTAAATGCTTATATTAAAAAGAAGAAAGGTCTTAAGTCAATAACCTAACATCCTACCTTAAGAAATTAGAAAAAGAAAAACAGAACAACCCCAGGACAAGCTGAACAAAGGAAATACTAAAGATAAGAGCAAAAATTAGTGAAACTAAAAACAGTAAAAACAATAGAGAAAAATCAGTGAAACCAAAAGCTGGTTCTTTGAAAAGATCAACTAGCAAGACCGATGGAAAAAAGGGGGGAAAACACAAATTACTAATATCAAGAATAAAAGACGGGATTTCACTACGTACCCCGAAGACATTAAAAGGATGATAAAGAAATGTTATTAATAACTCTATGCACAAAATTTCAATAACTTAAATAACAATGCCTCAAGGCCCACACCCTGCCAAAATTTACTCAAGATTAAATAAATGAACTGAATAGTTTTATAACTATAAAGAAATCGAACTCATAGTTTAAACCCTTCCAAAAAATGAAATCTCCAGTCCCAGGCAGCTTAACTAGAAAATTCTACCAAACACTTAAAGAAGAAATAACACCAATTCTACACAATCTCTTCCAAAAACAGAAGAAGAGGGACTACTTCCCAACTCATGTTGTTATTAGGCTAGCATTTTCCCTGATACCAAAAGCAGACAAAGATAATGCAAGAAAAGAAACCCACAGGCCAATGTCTCCCGTGAACATAGACACAAAAATGCTCAACACAATGTTAGTAGTTGGAACCCAGCAATATATAAAAAGGATAATACTCTATAACTAAGTAGAGTTTATTTCAGGATTGAAAGACTGGTTCAGTATTCAGAAATTAACCAATGTAATCCACCATATTAACAATCTAAGAAGAGAAGCCACATAATTGTATCAGCTCATCTCACATCTGGTCCAGCTTTACGCAGCACTGACTGAGGATCTGCCAGGGACCGGGCTATAGCAAACACAGTCAGTGCTTTGCTCAGACCCCTTCACATCCCTTCACCCTTTTCATGCACACTGGTTCCCAGTGTGGTTTTATTTGTAACAGCCAGCACCAGCGTCCTTGTCAGAGGACTGCCCTCAAGCTGCTAGAACATGCTTCATCCGGCCACACAGAAGGCAGGAAGTATCTTAGAATCTACATTCTTGTCAACCACAGGAAGCCTTTAACCAATGACTGTTGGGTTTCAAGGCATAAATCCTCCAGCTCCCTTGTTCCTGGTGGGGACAACTCTGGGGCGGGACCTACATTGTCTCCATTGCTCCCTGTGGGATGGAGCTAAACTTGCACCACCACCAGCACAGGACCTGGCTTGATATTGACACTTCCTGATGAATCACTTTCACAAGAACCCTTGTCTTACCATCAGCTTCTATTGCACATTTGCTTCCCCTCCTCCCCTTCCTTTCATCCTGCTTCCCTATTCCCCTGCCCATTCTTCCTAGGAACACTTCCTAATGAATCACTTTCACAAGAATCCTCACCTCTGGGTTTGCTCCTGGAAAACCCAAGACTAGAGTCATGGGTGTTTCTGCTCCCTTTTTCTCTTTCTTTCCCTCTTCTCCTCACTTATCCTTGGAAAGAAGGGAAAGAAGAATGCAAGGAAATGAGGCCTATGACCTGTGCTTTTGTGGCAGTCAAGGTGCTCTGCACAGCAAGCATCCAACACTGGCCTTTACAAGCGCTAATGGTGGTGTCCAGAGACCCCTATGTGATCCTCTGTGACACACAGCCCTGCATGAGGATGATGCACTCAGCTTCACCACCAGTTCCTGCCCAGGTTGCAGCTGTACACTCACAGCCCCTCGCATCCTCACTTTGCCACGCAGTCCTCTTGGGCAGCGGTCCTTCATAGATGGCTCAAACCTGACATCCATGGAGTCCACTTAGGTTCACAAGTTCCCTGACATCCTTACCCTGCCAGATAGATGGCCAGGTGTTTGCCTTCAGACTTCTGTCAAGAAGCAGAAATGAGTCTGTTTCTTCACAATTACCACAAAACTCCTGAGGACAAATCCATAGCCTCCCCTAAAATTCTTGCCCCTCTCAAATAGCAGCCCATGGTGATCCCAAAGGTGTCTGCAGCTTAGCCACCATCTGGCCTGGCAGAGAGATGCCTGTTTTACCCCTTGCAGACAACCACTGGCTCTACAAATGGTTCCCTTGGAACTCCATCATTTTGCCAGTGGAGGTGGGAAGAAGCATTTCTGTTCCCCATGTAGAGAGAAAAGAGTTGAGTGTCTCACTACATCTAAGAATTCCCTTGCAATATTCTTCTTAAATCTCCATTCTTCTCTTACAGCCTGGAAAGAGTGATGATTGTTTTGCGACCTCTTAGTAAATCCTGCCTAAGATGCATCCAGCTCCTCTCTGTTATAAATGTATGGGCACTTTATCAACAATCATCCTCAGCTTTGTGAATCTAGCCAGATTTCTATAAAAACAGGAAAAGTGTCATGTAACTTCCTATTTCATGTGGTCATGTTTCTTTTCTCAGTTCCTTAACTAGGCTTGCCAAGATTTTATCTATCACATTAGCCTTCTTGGAAACGAGGTTTTGTTAAGAGCATAAAAAGATAAGCTGCAGACTTGGAAAAAGTATTTACAAACCACACATCCAACAAAGAGCTAGGACCTGGAATGTATAAAGAATTCTCAGACCTCAACAGTAAAATACCAAACAATCCCAATTATAAAATGGACAGAAGAAATGGAGAGACATTTTACCAAAGAGGATTGGCAGATGGAAAATAAGCCCATGAAAAGATGCACAACATCATTAGCTATCAGAAAAATGCAAACTAAAACCACAGCAATATATCACTATACTCCTATGAGAACAGTTTTAAAACAATAGTGACACCAACCAAATGCAGGTGAGGAAGTGGACAAACTGGAGACATTGCTAGTGAGAATATAAAATGGTATAAGCAGGCCAAGCACAGTGGCTCACGCCTATAATGCTGCATTTTGGGAAGCCAAGGTGGTAGGATCGCTTGAGGTCAGGAGTTCAAGCCTGAGCGTGACCCTGTCTCTACAAAAAAATAGGGAAATTAGCCAGATGTGGTGGCATGCATCTGTGCTCCCAGCTTCACGGGAGGCTGAGGCAGAAGGATCACCTGAACCCGTGAGTTTGAGGTTGCAGTGAGTTATGATGATGCCATTGCACTCTAGCCCCAGGTGACAGAGCTAGACCCTGTTTCAAAAAAAAAAAGGTACAACCGCTCTGGAAAACAGTTTGGCAGGCATTTCTTCTAAAACTAAACGTGAAGCCACTATATGACCCAGCAACTACACTCTTGGGCATTTATCCCAGAGAAATAAAAATTTATGTTCACACAAAAGCTTGTACATGAATATTCATAGCAGCTTTATTTGTAATAACCAAGACCTGGAAACAACTCAGATGTCCTTTAATGTGTAAATGGCTAAACAAGCTATGGTGCTGTACCCCACAGAATACTGCTCAGCAGTAAAATGGAATGAACTGCTGACACGTGCAACAGCTTGAATGAATGTCCAGGGAATTATGTTGCTTGAAAAAAAACAATCCCAAAGTGTTATATATTTTATGATTCCATTATATAATCATCTTGAAATTATAACATTATAGAAATAGCAAACAGATTAGTGGCTGTCAGGGGTTAGGAACTGTAAGGGGTGTAGGGTGTGGGGTGGAAGTAGGTGTGGCTATAAATCCTTCCTCAACAGGAAGGATCCTTGTGGTGATGGAAATGTCCTAATCCTGACTGTATCAATGTCAATCCTGCTTGTGCTATTGTGCAATAGTTTTGCAAGATGTTACCATCAGAGGAAACTGGGTAAAAGTCATACAGGATCTCTGTGTATTATTTCTTACAACCATGTGTGCAGCTCCTATTATCTAAAATTTAAAAGTTTAATTTTTAAAAAGTGACATTTAAATTTTAATTTTTAAAATTTTTTAAATAAAAGGTCTTAGCTTTATTTGTTCTACTTTAGAATCATCTATTATTCTGTCGTTATTAACTCCCTCCTACTACTACATTTTGGTTGGGTTTGTAGTTGATTTTTAAGTTGAATGCTTATATTATTTATTTTCAGTCTTTAGTTTTTAGTTATAAAAACATGAGGTTGTACATTTTCCCCTGAGCCCAGCTTTACCTGTGGTATGGTTTAGTATGATATTTCATTATTTTATAAGTAATTTTTTGCTTTGAATCACAGTAGTATGAGAAAGTGTTTCTTCATTAAGGTAAGCTATTTTGTCCTATTATTCATATATAATTTTAATCTAATTGTATTATAACAGGAGAATTTTAACTTAAAAATCTCTCCTTTTTGGCAATTATAAAGGTTTTTCTTTGATAGATTGCAGTAGCAAAGTTACTTCTAAAAGCACCATACAGGCCGGGCGCGGTGGCTCACGCCTGTAATCCGAGCACTCTGGGAGGCCAAGGGTGCTCAAAGGTCAGGAGTTCGAAACCAGCCTGAGCAAGAGCGAGACCCCATCTCTACTAAAAATAGAAAGAAATGAATTGGCCAACTAAAAATATATAGAAAAAATTAGCCAGGCATGGTGGTGTATGCCTGTGGTCCCAGCCACTCGGGAGGCTGAGGCAGGAGGATCGCTTGAGCCCAGGAGTTTGAGGTTGCTGTGAGCTAGGCTGATGCCACAGCACTCACTCTAGCCTGGGCAACAGAGTGAGACACTGTCTCAAAAAAATAAAATAAAATAAAATAAAATAAAATAAAATAAAATAAAAGCACCATACAAAAAGAGGAAGACAAATTATCTCTGTTTGCTGATGATATGATCTTATACCCAGAAAACCCTAAGGACTCCTCCAAAAAACTCATAGATCTGATCAATGAATTCAGGAAAGTCTCAGGTTATAAAATAAATGTAGAAAACTCAGTATCATTTCTATACATCAATAATGACCAAGCTGAGAACCAAATCAAGAACTCAACCCCATTTACCATAGCTGCAAAAAGAGTGAAATACGTAAGAATATATTTAACCAAGAAGCTGAAAGATCCCTACAAGGAGAACTACAAATCCCTGGTGCAAGAAATTATAGATGACAGAAACAAATGGAAAACCATCCCATGCTCATGGATTGGAAGAATTCATATTGTTAAAATGACCATACTGCCCAAAGAAATTTCAATGCAGTTTCTATCAAAATACCATCATTTTTCACAGAATTAGAAAAAATCCTAAAATTTACTTGGAGTCAAAAAAAAAAAATCCAAATGGCCAAAGCAATCCTAAGCAAAAAGAATGAAACTGGAGACACCACATTATCTGACTTCAAATTATACTACAAGGATAAAGTAACCAAAATAGCGTGGTACTGGCATAAAAGTAGATATATAGATCAATCAAACAGAATAGAGAACCCAGGAATAAAACAATATGCCCACAACCAACTAATCTTTGTCAAAGTAGACAGAAACATACACTGGGGAAGGGACACACTGTTGAATAAACAGTGCAGGGAAAACTAGATAGCCATATGCAGAGGAATGAAACTGGATTCCCATCTTCCACCATATATAAAAATTAACTCTATAAAATAATCTAGATGGATTGAAGTCTGAAATGTAAGAACTGACACCATAAACATTCTGGAAGCAAACCTAGGAAAAACTCTTCTGGACCTTCGCCTAGGCAAAGAATTTATGACTAAGATCCCAAAAGCAAACACAACAAAAACAAAAGTAGACAAATGGGACTTAATTAAACAAAGAAGCTTCTGCATAGCAAAAGAAATAATCAAAAGAGTATACCACACATCTGATAAAGGGCTGATAATTAGAATCTATATAGAACTCAGGAAAATCAGCAGGAAAAAATCAAACAACCCCATTAAAAAGTGGGGAAAGGACACAAACAGAAACTTTTCAAAAGAAGACAGACTAATGACCAACAAACATATGAAAAAATGCTCAACATCTCTAATCATCAGGGAAGTGCAAATCAAAACCACAATGAGATATCATTTAACTCCAGTGAGAATGGCTTTTATCAAAAAGTCCCAAAACAACAAATGTTGGCATGGATGTGGAGAGATAGGAACACTCAAACACTGCTGGTGGGACTGCAAGCTAGTACAGCCTTTATGGAAAGTAATATGACGATATCACAAAGAGCTAAAAGTAGACCTATCATTCAATTCAGCAATCTCATTACTCGGCATCTACCCAAAGGAAAAAACGACATTCTATAAAAGAAGACATCTGCACTAGAATGTTTATAGCAGCACAATTCACAATTGCAAAGATGTGGAAACAACCCAAATGCCCATCAATACATGAGTGGATTAATAAAATGTGGTATATGTATACCATGGAGTTCTACTCAGCCACAAAAAACAGTGGTGATGTAACACCGCTTGTATTATCCCGGATGGAGCTGGAGCCCATTCTACTAAGTGAAGTATCACACGAATGGAAAAACAAGCACCACATGTACTCACCGTCAAATTGGTATTAACTGATCAACACTTATATGCACATATGGTAGGAACATTCACTGGGTGTCAGGCAGGTGGAGGGGGAGGGGATGAGTATATTCACACCTCTGGGGGCGGTGCACACTGTCTGGGGGATGGACACGCTTGTAGCTCTGACTCGTGTGGGGCAAAGGCAATATATGTAACCTAAACATTTGTACCCCCATAATATTCTGAAATAATATATATATACACACACAAAAAAGCAAACAATATGAAGCAATTAGTCATGTGTTGCTTAATGACAAGGACATATGTGAGAAATGCATCGTTAGGTGATTTCATTGTTGTGTGACCATCAGAGTGCACTTACACAAACCTAAGTGGTATAGCCTACTACACACCTAGGCTGTATGGTATAACCTATTACTCCTAGGCTATAAACCTGTATGACATGCTACTGTCCTATTCTCCTACCGTAGGCAACTGTAACACAACGGTAAGTCTTGGTGTATGCAAACATATCTAAACATAGAAAAGGTACAATAAAAATATGGCATTATAAAAAAAATAGTCAACCTACAGAATGGGAGAAAATATTCACAAATATGTATCCAACAAAGGATTAATATCCAAGAAGGAACTCAAACAACTCAGCAAGAAAAAAACCAAACAACCCCCTTAAAAAGTGGGCAAATGTAGGCCGGGCACAGTGGCTCACGCCTGTAATCCTAGCACTCTGGGAGGCCAAGGCGGATCGATCGCTCAAGGTCAGGAGTTCAAAACCAGCATGAGCAAGAGCGAGACCCCGTCTCTACTAAAAATAGAAACAAACTAATTGGCCAACTAGAAAAAATTAGCCCGGCATGGTGGTGCATGCTTGTAGTCCCAGCTACCCGGGAGGCTGAGGCAGAAGGATCTCCTTAAGCCCAGGAGTTTGAGGTTGCTGTGAGCTAGGCTGATGCCACGGCACTCACTCTAGCCTGGGCAACAGAGTGAGACTCTGTCTCAATAAAAAAAAAAAAAAAGTGGGCAAATGGCTGGACGTGGTGGCTCACGCTTGTAATCCTAGCACCCTAGGAGGCTGAGGCAGGAGGTTCACTTGAGGTCAGGAGTTTGAGACCAGCCTCAGCAGAAGCAAAGCCCCGTCTCTACAAAAAGCAGAAAAAATTAGCCGGGTGTTGTGACGAGCACCTGTAGTCCCAACTACTTGGGAGGCTGAGGTAGGAGGACCATTTGAACCCAGGAGTTTGAGGTTGTGTGAGCTGTGAAGCCACGGCACTCTAGCCCAGGTGACAGAGTGAGACTCTGCTTCAAAAAAAACAAAAAAAGTGGGCAAATGACATGAACAGGCATTTTTCAAAAGAAGATATACAAATGGCCAATAATCATGAAAAAATGCTCAATATCACTAATCATTGGAGAAATGCAAATTAAAACCACAATGCCACAATGAGATACCATCTTCCTCCAATTGGAGTGGCCTTTATTAAAACACCAAAAAATAATAGATGTTGCTACGGATGCAGTGAAAAGGGAATTTTTTGTTGTTGTTTTTGAGACAGAATCTCACTCTGTTGCTCCAGCTAGAGTGCTGTGGCGTCAGCCTAGCTCACAGCAACCTCAAACTCCTGGGCTCAAGCGATCCTCCTGCCTCAGCCTCCCGAGTAGCTGGGACTACAGGCATGCACCACCATGCCCGGCTA
>CAUYRT010000107.1:0-15743 GCA_963574885.1 Lepilemur ruficaudatus
TATATAAAAAAAAATTAGCCGGGCATGGTGGTGTATGCCTGTAGTCCCAGCTACTTGGGAGGCTGAGGCAGAAGGATTGCTTGAGCCCAGGAGTTTGAGGTTGCTGTGAGCTAGGCTGACGCCACGGCACTCACTCTAGCCTGGGAAACAGAGTGAGACTGTGTCTCAAAAAAAAAAAAAAAAAAAATGTACAGATGGGCCAGGCGTGTTGGCTCACTCCTGTAATCATAGCACTTTGTGAGGATTGCTTGAGGCCAGGAGTTTGATACTAGCTTGGGCAACATAGAAAGACCCCTGTCTCTTAAAAGAAATAGAAAAGTTAGCTGGGCATGGTGGCATGCCCTTATAGTCCCAGGTACTCGGGAGTCTGAGGCAGGAGAATTGCTTGAGCCCAGGAGTTTGAGGTTGCAGGGAGCTAAGATGATGCCACTGCATTCTAGCCTGGGCAACAGAGAGAGACCCTGTCTCAAAAACAACAACAAGAAACTGAAATGGGCTTACCTGGAAGAAACTGAGCCAACATACATTGTCAGATGTTCCAACATCACCACCCATTGCTACCTAAGTATAAAAGCTATGCATCTTTGGCTTAATATGAATTGTAGAATGCTACATTGTTGCCAATCCAAAAAAGAAATTTGAAAATTATCTTCAAGATTAAATGAACATGACTTTGTCACAGGTGGATATTAAAGTGTAAGGGAAAGGAAGAAGTCAAATACGGTCCCCAAATATCTAGTTTGTTTACTGGATAGAAGATAATACCATTAACCAAGATCTGAATGTGGAGTCGAGAACACCTAAGACAGGGCTTATAGGGAAAGAGAATGAATCTAATTTTGAATCTGTTGGATTTGAAGGGCCTTTGGGACATCCTGGTAAATATATTCAAGGGGTAGCTGGAAATTCCGATTCAGGAAAGTTGTGGAAGTTGATCATCCAGGAAAAGGTAGAATTCCTGTGTTTCTGTAGCCAATTCTGTAATTAAGCTCTAATTGGGTTCATCACAATTATAAACTCTAAGAGGGTAAAAAACATGTCTTATCAATGTCCAAGTCCCCTCAGATTGTGCTGACCACAGGCTAATGCTCTGTAATACGGGAGATTGAACTATTGAATACTTGCTTTCTTGGTACACGGTAAATGGTGCACACATAGGTGCTTCACTATTACCACAAAAAGGTGGTTCACTATTTTCAGGATAAAAAGGATCTCAAGTTGGCAGAGTCAATTGTTCTTTCCTTTTTTGGGAAGTGTGCAGATATGAACCAAGGTCTCCCTTGAAGTCAGGGGTCCTGAGTCATAGTCTAACCCATCCTGAATGAGTCAGTCTCTGCTCCCTCCCGACTTGCACCATGAGTAAATAGAAGCAAAATGCTTCTGGCCTGTCTTAATCAATATATTGTGAGTGCATTAAAGACATGATCCATAAATATCCTAGAAATTCATCTTAACCCACCCCAACATAGAGAGGAAGGCTACTAGGTGTAGAGTCTATCTTGGGTCACTATTTATTAAACCTCAGAAAGCAGTAGACAGAAGGAGAGATCGCAGAGTACGCTCCAAAATGCAATATAAATGAGGCCCAAGCCAATACAGTCACACACTACTTTTAGTTACTCAAAACTCTTTGTATTTCTCTCAAAACTCTTAATCTCTAAAATATGCTTTTTCCTCTAGCTGAACGACAATTAGGTTTCTTCTTTCTCTAGAAAACTCCAACTCATTCTTCAGGGCCTTATTCAAAGCTTCTCTGCTGTGGGGAGGGTTCCCCAGGCGCAGTTGGTGACTTGTGACACAGTGCTTTGATGACAGGGATTTTTACATTCCATTATGACCTGTTTATATTTGTTTCCCCCACCTAGACTGTGAACTTTTCAAAGTTCAGACTGGAGCCGTATCATTCATTGTTTTTTAAACCCAGAACCAAAATATTAAAAAAAATGAATACACATTATTAGCAGAAAAAGCTCAATAATTTGAATTATCCATCTGGTCCTTTGTACCTGATCTGTTAGTCAGATGTTGGAAGAAACTTACACAAAAAGAAAAGAATAAACTCAAGTATGAGTTATACAACTCATTCACTGGGACCTCTCTCTCTCTCTCCCTCCTTGGAACATATAAGACACTATACTATAAACACCATGATGCAAATTTTTGGCAGATCCTTTCATAATGCTAAAGTTTCCAGAGAAGCACTTCTGATATTCCTTCATATGTTAAATTTTCTGACTATTTGGAGACAACAAAAGATGGATATTTTTGGCTTTATCTGACAAAATTGTCATAATGCATTTTGACATTTTTTTAAATGTATTCAAAACAGATAAAATGGAGATTTTAAATTTTGGCTTTAGAGAAAGGCGTTGAATTTCAGCCAATGGGTTCCCAAGAGAAATAACAGTGGTTTATGTTGACAACTAGGTAAGAAAATGTATCGAATATTCAAGAACTATTTCAAGGTCCCCATCATTGAGCTCACTAACAGAGGGTTAAACATCTTTATAGTGACTGTGCAGATATAGCTCACTACAGTGTTGTGTTAGAACAGCCGTTCTCAGCCACTGTGTCATGAACAACTGCACTGCGACCAACTGAGAAGTGAATTGCAA
Source organism: Lepilemur ruficaudatus (assembly GCA_963574885.1). Classification (NCBI taxonomy): domain Eukaryota; kingdom Metazoa; phylum Chordata; class Mammalia; order Primates; family Lepilemuridae; genus Lepilemur; species Lepilemur ruficaudatus. Next base: position 2,616 of record CAUYRT010000107.1, read on the forward strand.
ATAACTTATTACATATAACAAAATGCACTTATAAATTATATTTTATATATAAATTACTATATATCCAAGGTATGCCCTTATCAATATGTTATTATTATTCCCTGGCATCTGTTATTTTTTTCTGAATTAGAGATGAAAAGTTACAAATAATTCTATAGGAAATAAATCTAAACTGCCACCCACCTTGTCTATGATGTGGTCCATAGCAAGTACCACTAGCTTTGATGGAAATTATGAATTCTATCAGTGCTTCATTTCTCCACAAATTAAAGGCCAGGAAGAGAGTTTTCAAAATTTAAGTAAGCTCATAATGGTATGTTACATCTATGAACATTAATATGTGCATTAAGACAGAAAACAAGTATCTCAAGCTGGGCTCAGTGACTCATGCCTGTATTCCTAGCACTCTGGGAGGCTAAGGCGGGAGGATTGCTTGAGGTCAGGAGTTCGAGACCAGCTTGAGCAAGAGCAAGACCCCATCTCTACTAAAAATAAAAAAATTAGCTGGATGTGATGGCATGCACCTGTAGTCCCAGCTGCTCGGGAGGCTGAGGCAAGAGGATCACTTGAGCCCAGGAGTTTGAGGTTGCAGTGAGCTATGATGACGCCACTGCACTCTACCCAGGGTGACAGAGTGAGACTGTTTTTTAAAAAAAAAAGAAGAAAAGAAAAGAAAAAAAGAAACAAAAAGAAGTATCTCAAAGTTCTAGTATGTCTATCAAATTAATGAAAATAATGGCATGAAAAACTAAAGTCTGTCCGTTAGCCAATAGTCTTAACCTAATTCCAGGTTTCTATTGTTTTGAGATTAGTAGGAGGATCATCTTGAGAGGGAGCTGTCTAAACTAAGTTAAAGTAAAGATAAGAGCTGCCAACTCTAAAAATGTTCCCCTTCTCTCCCAAGATGAAGGAAATTTGTGACTATGCATCAGGACTTATAAATAAATGTGCGTAGAAATTACATAGTTATTTATAGAAATGCTTGATAGGTTTGCACCTATCTAAATATTTTCCATTCTCCTGGAAAAAAAGAAAGGCAAAAAGATTTGATTTGATGAGAAGATGGTGTTAGAGGGGAATTTTATTTTTTATTACCAATATTTTGAAGTTATTTGTACAATTTTAAAAATTAAAAAATAACAGTTGTTATTTTGGAAATGGTTCCTCCTCACCCATTGTGTGTCTTGTCCTTTAGCCTCTTCAATCTTTCCTGTCTTCTCTGACTTAATGTTGCTACTCTCCTCTCCTCATCACAAGTCCTTTTCTTTTTAATCCATCCCATAGATTCTCCCCTGCGCTTGGTCTGAATTTGACGTCATCAGGCCCAGGTTATGCCTTTCTACTCTCCGTTTTTATCCACTTCACCTTCTTGCACTTCTGTTTGCCTCTAAATCTGTATCTTCTACAAAATTCTTGAGGTCAACACTGAGACCCAAATGGCAAGAGATAATGAGTTTTAAATGTCAAATGTTCTGAGAAAAAGAAAACTTGAAAGATGTAGTTTGACTCAAACTCTTTTTTCCTTGCTATATTTCTACTGTCCTAAGAAGTTACAATTTCAAAGACTTAGAAATTTATTTTCATCCACAAAAGATATCTAATCCTACGCAAAGGTCCCCAAGCTTTAGGAAACACTGGGAGGTGAAAACATTTGCCTTTGAGAACACAATAAATATATCCAGTTGAAAACAAGCTGCTTTTCTACACTTTCCCATTATCTTTAATTAGTTATGATTACTACTTGATACTTATTGATGTTTTAACTGAAATTTTACCGTCGAATAGCCAGCTTCCTTTCATACCAAAAAAGCAAGCATTTATCAACCACGTACTATATACTTGACATTGCTGAAAGCACTGGGAGATGTAAAAACAAAAAAATACATAATCTCAGCACTCTCCGTCTAATAAGAAAGGCAGACCTATAAATATATAAGCAGCACAGTGTGATACATGCATAATCCAATACTCGCCAAAACAATGATGGAACCATGGCATAAGGAGATGCGGAGATAACTTAGACATGGACCCTACCCTCAACAAATTCACAGTCTAGCAAAGAAGAAAAGATAGGAACATGACAAATAAAACAGATTAGAAAATGAAAATCTTGTTAAAATTTTGAAGAAAAGGAGCTGTCAAATTTTGGGAGAGAAAACTTTTATTTATGTCTAGAAGAAATCAGAGAAGATCTCACAGAGATAATGATATGGGAGTAGACCTTGAAAATATAGTAATGTGAACTCTGTTCTTACACTCAATTTTGCCATGAATCTTAAACTGCTCTAAAAAATAAAGTTTTTAAAAAATAGCATTAGAAACGAACATGTAGTGGCTCTGACTCGGGTGGTGCAAAGGCAACATATGTAACCTAAACATTTGTACCCCCGCAATATGCTGAAATAAAAATAAAAAAAATAAAAAAATTTTAAAAAAGAAACAAGCATGCATATACTTGGATAATAAAAACACTTAGGTGGAACAGAATACTAGGGCACACGCACATCTCAGGATGACTCTCCAGGAAGAGGGAGCCACCAAGGAGAGACAAGAGGCAGTCAGAAGTCCAAGGAGAGATAGGAGGAGCAGAGCAAAAGTGAATTAATTAGAGTTTCTAATAGAAAGGTGGTTTTCTTGTTATTTGTTGCTATGTAACAAACTTAGTAGCTTAAAACAATAGCCATCTTACTATATCTATTGATTTTGTGGGGCAGAAGCTAACGCACACTTTGGCTGGACAACTCTTCTGCCTGGTACCGATGGAAGGCAGTCGGTGGCATCAGCCAGCAGTTTGACTGGCAGTGGACTCATTCTCTCGCCTGATGCCCTTCAAGGGCCGGCTGGAAGTTGGGCTCAGCTGAGCCTCTCTCCCTCTTCATGGAGTGTCAAGGCCTCTCCACGTGGTTTCACAACAGGGTAGTCAGATTTCTCACATGGCAGCTCCTGGCTCCAAGAATAAGTCTTCCAAGCGGCAGGAAGCAGGGGCAGTCTCCGAAGGCATGGGACCTGGCAAAGCGTCATTTCCATCACATTCTATTTGTCACGGCACTCACGGAGCCTGCCCAGATCGAATAGGGGAAGGGACGGAGAAACTATAATCCCTCGTTGGGAGGCGTGTCAAAGAACTCCTGAGCCTATTTAATCTCCCGAAGAAGGCATGACTAACAGTGGCATATGCAGCAACAAGATCACCAAGATAAGAGCCAGGAAATGTTCACTGGATCTGACGATGTGAAGGTCAACAGGAACCACGATCAGAACAGTCCAGCTCAGCGGTTAAGGCAGAAGTCAAATTCAAGTGTTTGGGAAATGAATTGAAGTTTATTGTACTTCAGAGACATTAAATAAGGGAAAGGAAATATTGAAGTGTAGCCAGAGGAAGATGCCAGGTGACGAAAGAGTTGTCTTAGGAAGGGAAAACAAAACAAAACAGTGATAAGCTGAAGGGAAGGAATCAGAGAAGGAAGAAGCAGCTGTGGACAGGATGGAGATGAGATAAATGAGATCCTATAAGGAGTAAAAAGGAAAGAAGTGGAAAGCACAAAGCAGAGTTCAGCCCTGAATGAAAAAAGAAATATTCCACTTCTGAGAGGGAGGGAGGGAAGTGAGGCGCCATAGTACCGCAGGTAATTTTGTATATTAAGAGCCAGGAAGTTTCTACCTTGTGTCCTCAAAGCAGGTTCTTTAATTTCTCCATTCCTCCACTCATGGGAACAATACCTATTGGACTGATACACCCTGAGGAAGTTTCCCTGGGCTCGCGCTGGAGAACTGCAATCAGCTTTTACAATCCGGTAGCTCACAATTGAGAGCCTTATTGGACACTGATGGCTCTGGGCTAAGGCAGCCAGGGAGGTCTCTTTTGCAGAACTCTCTGCAGGTACAGAATTTCACGTTCTTCTGATCAAAATGAGGTTCAACCAGTTTTGCGGACATCCTAGCCAGGAGTAAACATGGCATAGGGAAGGTGATACAGAGACCTCCTTTAAAACACTGTTCATACTACCGCTTGATAACCAAGGTGCCAAAATATACAGATAAACAGCAAATGGATCACAGGCATGGGGAGAAATACTAATCTCCTTGGCACCTAGGGCAACTAGGCTGCCGACTTGTCCTTGAGCAGGCTCTTCTGAGGATCTTCAGAGAGTCAAAGGTACATGAGCAGAGACTGACACATCTCAGAAGTGTCTGCAGGGAACAAGCAAAATGATGGCTATCTGGTACTTGCTGCTCCACCAATCACTAGGCATAGCCAGAAAATGTTCTGTTGCCTGAATATTGACTTTAGGAGTCAGCTCTCTATATTATTTCAAAATAAAGAAATTCAAAGTAAAGAATGTGCTTGCCTTTTTAGAGTGGTCACTTAGTACACACCAAAACCAATGGACATATATAGTTATAGTCAATCCATGCAATGACAAAGATTCAAGCCCCTGCCTGCCCAGTGCTTGCCAGAAGCCCCATCAGCGTAGCTACCATTCTCTACCCTAATACCACTGGCTGGAATGCACTTAGGAACCTGTTACATAAACTCCTACAGCAGTTCCATGGGTCCCTTGTTCCAGGAGGTTGGATGGGGACTGCAATCGCCATCTCTTCAATCTCTGTCATCCTGTAAGTCAGCACATCTGCCCATGTGCTATCCACAGGCCCTAAGTGACCCCTCTAACAATGCAATTGCATTCTGCAAAATGTAGCTATTATTACATTGAAATACTTGATATGAAACAGTTTTATACAAATCACATTATCATAAGAAATCTCTACATTTACAAGGGAAAGGAAAGGAAAAGTTATTTCCAATAGAATTCAAGCGTTATAGTTCTTTTTAATAATTGTGAAGATTGGTTTGAATTTTTATCATATATTTGTGGGAAGAGAATCTACTGTGATGTTGACCATAAAAATATTAAAGAGACTATTATTTAAGTCTTAATCAGAAATTGCAAGAAATTACATATTGCTATTCAATGACACCATCTAATATTAAAAATTTATAGTCATAAAAGTAAGTTTAAGGTTCTCATCTCATTAAAAATTTTGAAAATATTTTGTTGGTGGTTTTATTTATTTGTTTTATCAAGAGAAAGGTTCTCACTCTGTCACCCAGGCTGAACTGCAGTGGCGTTATCATAGCTCACTGCTGCCTCAAATGCCTGGGCTCAAGCGATCTTCTTGCCTCACCCTCCTAAGTAGCCAAGACTACAGGTGTGCACCACCACACCTGGCTAATTTTCTTTTCTTTCTTTCTTTTTTTTTTTTTTTTTTTTTTTGTAGAGACGGGGGTCTCCCTATGTTGCCCAGGCTGGTCTCAGAATTCTGGCCTCAAACAATCCCCAAGCTTTTCCTCCCAAAGCACTAGGTTTATAGGCATGAGCCTAGTGTTATATTTAATATCTCCCCTAATGTTTTATAATTCCTTTTCTCCTCATAACCATTTAATATAAAAAATAATGAATTTTCCCCAGGTTTCATATAGACGCCCTCAAATCCCCTCCCATTCATTCCAGTGTGTGTGTACCCTGACATGGAAAGGGTTGGGAGACACTGATTTACACTGATACCCCTTGAATGTAAGATTTGCAGAAAAAACACAAATGAGGAACATTTGAAAGATACGATGTCTTTATCAGAGCATTCCATGGAAAGGCTACTCTTGCTGCTATTTGGAAATGAAAGAGAAGTGCTGAGATTTATAGAGTAACCCTGATTCTTCAATTCTTCCTCCTCCCAATTCCTAAGTCATGTGGCCTCCTCTAATTCTTGATTTTTCAGATATTTCCAGGAGACTAAACTTATGTATTATCTATTTATCTAATATTTTTCTAATATTAACTATGTATCCTGGGAAGAACGAGAAAAAAAATGGTACTACAGTTACTTGGACATTGAACCAACCACAAGGGTTACGGAATGAATGTCCCAAGTGGGGATAGAGGGGGCTTCACAATGGTCTAAAATGGAAAAAGATGCAGAGAAAGAGCTGCATGGGACGCAGCTTTGCACGAAAGTTGAGGACAGTGCAGGCCCAGAGGAAACTGTGCAAGAGCAACTTAAAATGCAGCTCACAGCAAATGAAATGTCTCCAGCTACACGCAAAGGACTAAAGCCCAGGCGAAGGCAAAGAAAGAAGCCTCTGATCTTGGCCTGTATAATTTTTTGTGACTCCAAGATCAAGTAAATAAATAATGGGCAATAACTGACTTCGTTTGGAGCCATTTAAAGTGACTGCCTCCTTCAGCAGCCACGCAGAGGGCCCGGGGTGCAGATAGGACGTGACAGGCCAGCGGCCGGGAGATGGCACCGAGCTCAAAGCTGCTGGTTGGAAGACATCTGGGACAGAGGGAGGCAAATGCGAGGAAGCACTTGCCTGAAATCCCCAAAGCTTTCTCCGTTAATGCCTGTTTTAAAGTGCCCAGAGCATTTCTGTGAACTATTAAGGGTAGGCAGAGTTACCTAATGAGGCTGTTAAATTCATTAGTTGTGTGCTTGATCTACCTCGGTTTCAAGCGTGCATTGGAACAAGGCCTGGGACGGTAAGTCTGTCAGAGGTCATGATTGATAGCACCACGGTCACTTGGTCCTGAGCCGTAGTAAAAGGTGGAAGGCTCCTCCTAAACCCTTTCTTTGAAAATGGGAGCGGATTAATTACTGTCATTCGCATCTGCAGCTATGCAAGCTATGATAATGATGTGCTGTAACGAAACCTGTGCCTCAGGCTAGAAGCTGATGACCTGAGGGGCTCGGGGAAGGTTCTCTCCACCTGTGCACAGGGATTTCACAGTTTCTAAAGCATATAGAGAATTTGGGACATTGTTCATAACTCCGGGCAAGTTCCTAACTGTAGATGAGTTATGCTGGCTCTTATATTCATAACTCCCAGGAACTTTCGTATGCCAGAGTTGTGTTAATCTACATATTGCCAAGCACAGTATTTATTGGGTCAAATACTGTTTAATCACGACTGGATCCTAGTTTATAAGGTTTTATCAAAATATGTGCATTAATGACACCTTGATTCAAGTCTAATTTGTTTTCTATTAATAAAAAGCATCTCTGTTGTCTATATAAAGACAATGATATTCTTGATATTCTTTAAACAGAGTTGTTAAAATTTTCTCAAATCTTGGGATCTCGAGTTGTATATTTATTTATTTTTTAAGACAGGGTCTCACTCTGTCACCCAGGCTAGAGTGCAGTGGCACAATCATTGCTCACTGCAGCCTTGAACTCCTGGGTTTAAGCAATCCTCCTACCTTGGCCTCCCAAAGTGCTGGAATTACCGGTGTGAGCCATCACACCTGGCCCGCAAGTTGTATGTTTATTAACTATTTATTAAGCATAGAGCTTTCTTTGTTCTAATGATTTCTTAAATAATCAATTGTACGTTGTACAAAACAAGCAGCTTCATAAGAGGCCTAAAAGAGACTATCTGTGTTGCAAAATTAAAACGTGGGGAAAAAAATCTATCAATCACTTAGAAAATTGGCCAAAGCAATGTTACTCCTCTTGATATTTCAAAATATTAATTTTTCATTTCTCATCCGGAAATGTGGGAGTTGGATAGCCTGCTCTTAGCTGTTTTGACTACTTTATTAGGCAAATTCGTAAGTTACAGCTTTGTTTATTGCATTAGTCACAGCAAGACTTGGGAAGAACTGGAAGGTAAAACAACACACTGGGATTTTTGTTATTGTTGGGAGAGGGGGAGATGGTTGCTGGTTTTCATTTCATTTTAATCTTTCAAAGGTTTAAGAAAGACTCCTAAATTCCACCCTGTCTTCCCTCCTCTCAGCCCCTGCTTCCTTTCCTTCACCTTTCTTGCTTTCTCATCTTTGCTGCTCTCTTCTTATTTCTTTACCAATAATCGTAATAATAGCCGTCATGTAGCAAATGCCTAATATGATCCAGTCACTTTATACAGAAAAGCCATTTGTCTAAAGTCTTGACATCAACAAGAAGTAATGGGATCAAGACATTCAGGATTTGGACCCCGATCACTTTTACTGTGATGCCTAGCTTCTACTCTTTTTCTTTTTATTGCTCTCAATTCAGATCCGGCACAACTCACTTCATGTGTATGTTCCTGTAAAAGGGTCCACATAAGAGTGACTGAGGGTTGGGAAGCTTGGAACAGCAGTGAAGAAATGAGGAAAAAGAAAAAAAAAAACTCTGACCTCCCTCCCAAAAAGCCTTCCTTGTCATAGCCTTTTGAGTGTTACACTCTTGAATCATGCTCTCTTCCTACCACATATGAACAAAATTTTTGTACCCATTATTTTCAGTTCACAAAGAACTTTTGAATGTATCATCTGACACAGCTCATCTCAAATGATGCAAATAAGACACATGCTACCAAAAAACTGTTTGCTACAAATTGAAATTGTGTAATACAATATTTAACACAGTGATAGCCACACTAGAAAAAATTTTTTTTTCCTTTGGGGCCACCGTGTTTTACTACAAAAACAGAATAAAAACTTCAAAAACAAAATGATCCTTTCTCATGTAATGAAAATTTGTTATTTTTTATTGTTTTCTGTGCATGACTCCTATGCAATTAAATTGTCAACATTAATTGCAACAATAAGAACGTCAACAAGTAAAATTTTCACCAACCAACTGCAAGGTTTTCCCCGGGGGCTACCCATCACGTAACGTGTGCTATAGCGTGGCAGTGTGAGTTGCCTGCACATCACATGGCTCCCAAGTTACATGTACTTCACGAGGCCCCGGACTAGAAATTAGCATGAGCTAAATACAACTCACATGGCAGTTAATGAGTTAATAAATAATATTTTTTTTCTACCTGGGTAGGATTGCTAGATTCAGCAAACAAAAATACAGGACACCTAGTTAAATTTTAATTTCAGACAAAGAATAAATTATTTCTTTAGTATAAATATGCCCACATAATATTGGGCATAAGTATACTGAAAAATTATTTGTCATTTACCTGAAATTCAAATTTTAACTCTGTGTATTTTAACTGGCAACCTTATTAGCAAAGAGTAATCTAAAATTTCTCTTTTACCCAGGCTTTCCAGCAAGTAATTATTTCAGTAGAGAACACTAGGAAGGCTCCCTTTTTAAAGAAAATCTGGCTAAGTAATTTTCTAAAGCAAATATTCCCTCCATAAAACAATTAATCATTCCCTAACATGTCATTTTTGCATATTTTGTGCCATAAATTTCTCAAAGTGTTCTACACCTTTAAAAGGATAATTTTGAAATAGGAAGAATCATTCTTGTATGAGTTTGTTTTAGACTCAAACAACACAGAAATACATACTCATAAAAAGATTTAGGCAGCAGACAAAGGGATGAACTTCAGTTATCATAAAGATGAAGACAAAGACATTAAAGTAAATGAGGAAGAAAAACTGCCTTTTGCATCATTTTAATCAAGCAGAATATGATTGACTCCATTATACTTTCTTCTGTAAATGTGATAGTCTTCCTCTGTTCTTGGCCAAAGGTATAATATTTATGTGAGGTAAGCTTAAGATTATTGAATCCAGGGGTTTCAGAAATTGTGATGCTGCATGTCAGAGAAAAGACTAGGCAGGGTGGGTCTTAAGAAGAAATCCATCCTACTTTTTGATAATGAAGGGGGAAAAAAGGAAATACAGACTTGTATGGAGATTGAAATACTCAACACACTATTCTCAAAAAAGATGATTTTTTAAAAAATACTCAACACAGGGAGTTGAGGGACCACTAGCAGAGGCCATTTTACTCACCCTTCAAAGTAATTCTGACATCAACTCCTTCCCCATTACCACTGTCAGAAAAACAGCTCGCTACGTGATGCTGAGCATCACGTAATGCTGAGCAAGCCCAATTCGAAACACCAGTGTTTGTCAGGGTCTCGTATTCAGATTAAAAGTTGCTTCACTGACACTATTATGCGAAACTCCTATAAGCAGAACTGACTTGGAGAAGCAAAAATTGAGGTCACATTCGCCTCAGACCTACAATGTTTAGAAAAAGATACGAACGATGATGTTTTCCGATCCCATCCTTGGGAAAGAGCGACTGTCTCCAGTGTATAAACATGAGCCGTTCCCCTCCCCGTGTGACTTATAGGATCAGTGTTCTCATAAATAATACATGCAGGAGGCTGCAACAGTATTGTTTTGATGCCAAACAATGCTTTGATGCCGAAGGTCATCAGTATTCTTTCGAAATTATCACAGTGGTGATTTTATTTTCCCAGACCTTACTTGTTCAGAGAGGTTCGTCTATAATTGTTTGCATCTGTTTGGGACATGAGTCTCAGGACTGACCAACACAACCACCAAAGGGCAGGTCATTTATAGAGATAAAACCAGACTAGGGGAAAAACTCACAATGTTTAGCATTAGGATATCTTCCCCATGTAACAATATGAAACAGAAGGAGCTCTCGTTACACCACAGTAGCTCTTAAGAATCTAAAACCCACAGCTATTTCTGATTGACTTAATTATTTGAATAACTAAATGTAAAAAATAAAATTTTATCCTTTCTTTTTTTAATTGGCACTTTTTTAAAATTCTTTGAAGTTCCAATATGCCTGCTTATGACTCAGTAGGAACAGACAAGATCGTCAAACCAACAGAAAACTACATAGCACTTACCATGAACTTGGCCACATGCTAGATCCTACAGATAAAAAAGATGAACCAAGTATAGTTCTTGTCCTTGTGGAGCTTACACTCTGGTCCTGGGGTCAGGGTCCTACAGGCCCTGGAGCACCTACCACATACAGTCTGGGTAAATGTATGTTTTAAATGACAAAAGTAAAAATGAGTTTTGAAACTGAAAATGAGTTTTGAAACCAACAACTGAAGTCCATATTGTCCACTGGTTAATATCCTCATCACCTGACAAGTATTCATTGTTATAAGTTATGTAAACTGCAGCCTAGTGACAACCACTCCAAACATTCAAATTTAATCAGTATAAGGATAAATGGATTGTTTAAATAAATAAATAAAATAATGGCTTTGTCTTTGGAACTTGGCTATAAAAGCCTTATTCCATCACGAATATTTTAAAGGTATCATAAACAACAATCCTCTAATATAAATCAGAGTGCATACCTTACACAGCAATATCGCTGATGTCTATTATCTGGCTCCAATCGATTATCCGCTTACCCCAAACTCATCCAACTGCCAATCCAGAGCGTACACTGAAAGCAGGTTTGGTTCTAAAAATAGTGGAAAAAAATTTTTTAGAACCAATGCATTAGTGGTTTAGAATTTTTAATTACTCATCTTAAACATATCAAGATCTGGGATAAAAATAATTGTTCGGTAGTAAGTATCATAGTAGCCAAAGCAACATGGGGATGGGAAAGCTATCTGCATGATTGCTGAAAAGGAAGTTCCTGGTGTACAATTTTTTCCCCCTAACCACTAGAAAACATGGGATTTTTTTTTTTTTGAGATGGGGTCTTGCTTTGTTGCCCAGGCTAGCCTCAAACTCCTAGGCTTAAGCAATCGTCCTGCCTCAGCCTTCAAAGTAGCTAGGACTACATTTGCATGCTGGTATTCCAAGCTCCTGGTGGGAAATTTTAAAGAACACTTTGTTAAAGTAACATTCAATAAAGGCCAAAGAAATCATCTATTGAGAGTTCCAAACTCATATTTATCTTGCTGCACATCAATTTTTCACCAAATCAATCATTATGTCACTATTTTTTAAAAAGCTGATGCTGTAATCCCAGCTGCTATGGAGGCTGAGGCAGGAGGATCACTTGAGCCCAGGAGTTCGAGGCTGCAATAAGCCATGATCATGCCACTACACTCCAGTCTGAGCAGCACAGCAAGACCCCATCTCTTAAAAAAATTAAAATTAATTAATTAAAATCTTTAAAAGCTGTCCATAAGTATGTTATTTTTAAATGTTCTAACTTTTACTGTTCTCTCTTACTTAGATTCTTTTTTCTCTTTGTTTTTTTAAATTGTCATCAGAAAGATAATCTCTTATTTAGATTCTTTAGTCTTTCTTCACCTAATATCTTTTCACATGCAGTTACCTCTAACACACACCACATCTGTCAAAACCCAGTTAAAATTACCACCTCCTCTGTGAAGCCTTCCCTAACTCCAGTGAGTAAATCAAACCCACCCGCCTGTGTCATCATGTAGTCATTTACCTATCTCTGCCTCTGGACCTTTTCCTATTGTTTGCACTGAGCATCATTCCTGAAATTATAATCTCTATAAATTTAAGGTTTTAAAAGTCCCTAGAGGCTGGGCGTGGTGGCTCACGCCTGTAATCTTAGCACTCTGGGAGGCCGAGGCAGGTGGATTGCTCAAGGTCAGGAGTTAGAAACCAGACTGAGCAAGAGCGAGACCCAGTCCCTACTAAAAATAGAAAGAAATTAATTGGCCAACTAAAAAAATAGAGAGAGGGAAAAAATTAGCCGGGCATGGTGGCGCATGCCTGCAGTCCCAGCTACTTGGGAGGCTGAGGCAGAAGGATCATTTGAGCCCAGGAGTTTGAGGTTGCTATGAGCTAGGCTGATGCCACAGCACTCTAGCCTGGGCAACAGAGTAAGACTTTGTCTCTAAGTAAATAAATAAATAAATGTCCCTAGAATGTAGGTGTGCACTAAAATGACTGCAACATGGCATCTCAGGTGCTCCTTCATGCCCCTTTCTCCATCCACATTAGCCATTCGTGTCCTCCTCAGACAGTACTCAGAATGCAAGCCCTTCTGGTCACTCCTCCTGTTCTGGACTCATCCTCAAGCAATTCTGTGTTTACAACTTGTATTTGCACAGTCCCACCCATGTTCCAATCAATATCTCTCTAACCCCCTTCTCCCGTGTACCCACCCGCCTGCTCCAGAATATACAATTATCCATCAGGAGGAGAGGGATTGTCAGTATTCTCTTGGCTGCCTATTGCTACTCTCGGGCTAGTCTTCTTGCACCTTAATCCACAAAACTCTCTCTCCTCTGAAGTTCACACTACCTTATTATACCAGATTCTCCCTCTCCTTGTCAATTTCAAGTACCTGTTTCAAGATCGTTACCCAAAAGTGACTGGTGACGTTGGCACCCAGTTCAGATTTTTCCTCTCATCTCTTAAATCATTACAGGCAACTTCAACAATTATGTGGAAGCAT
>CAUYRT010000109.1:0-23460 GCA_963574885.1 Lepilemur ruficaudatus
GTTTTTGACTTTTGCCCAGGTTTTTTTTGTTTGTTTTTTTCTATTTTTTAACCAATATAATATCGCCCCGGCAAAATGGGTATACTCTTGTTTATTAAAAAAAAAAAAAAAAAAAAAAAAAAAAAACCTAAACCCAATAGAAACTCCCTATGGTTTTTTTATTGAAAGATAAACTTAGTGGTAACAACATCACTTTCTTGACAGAATAACAAATTTATTTCTTCTTCCTACAGATACCAAAATAATGCCCTATCATGTCTTTTGGAATCTTAAATTTCAGTTTATTGCTTAATATCTTTAATGTCATCCTACAAAAGTTATTCATTAGAATTGACTTTTCTTCAGAAATAACTTCATAGTACATTTTAATATTAGTAAGCAATGAGTTAACATTTATTTATGGCTAACCACTTCATATTTCATGTGTCACATTACAAGGATTACTAAAAAAAATTACTAACATTGACACTGTTATGTTTCACTGCTATTTTTAAACAATCTTTTTTCACATATATACAGTACTAAATAAAGCAATGACTCTAGAACACATATTTTCAGAAGAAGTTATCTACCACTTCCAAATATAAATGCAGTATCTTGACAAGGAACCTTGTCAAGGTTCTGAATTAAATCTCCTCTAAGATCATCTATTGAGAACTATTCTCTCTTAAAGTCATTATTAAAATGGTACTATTTCCAGATGAATAAAAGATAATACTACAGTTATGGCATTCCCTTAATAGCAATTTTTGTCATATATTTTCATTTTTAATATCTATGATCAAATTATATGCTTATATAATTTTCTTTTAGGAAACAGGATCACTTGGACTTTTTGACTTAGGAACACTGGAACAAAAATCATTTTACCACCAAACTCATACTTACCTGAATAATTGTTGCCAGTATATTTACATAATTACTTTCAGTCTGATAGAGCTCTTTTGCAACTTGCCACCTGGCTGACTGCTTTGAAGGAACTGGAGTGGAATTTTTAGAAGACTTGGTACAAGACTTTGGTGTTTCTGAAGGGTAAAAAGGAGAAAAGATTTAATGGAGGCCAGATAAAAGTACCAAATGTTGTACAGACTTAACAGAATAAAAGGGTGGGGAAGGAGATAATCTACTCTTATAATACCACCATATAGTTTTCCATTAAAATAAAATTTCCCCATAGAGTTAGGCCAGAAAAAAATTTCTACTAAATAAGTAGAAATAAGAATACAATACTAATAAGAGTATAGGCTATTTATTTGGTACTACTTAAAAAATATCAAGGTCATTAAAAACAAAGAAAGCCTAAGGAATTGTTGCAGATGAGAGAAGAGGAAGAGATGACATAACAACATGTGGTCTGGATTGGATCCCAGATGAAAAAAAAAGAACTTTTTTCTTTTGCTAAAAAGGACATTAAAACGTTAGTAGGACAATTAGTAAAATGTGAAGTATATATCAATTGAATAGTTCATGGTATTAATGTTAACTTCCTCATTATAATAATTGTAATGTAGTTAGAGTCAAGAAATATCACATCTGCAACTTACTCTCAAACAATACAGATATAAAAGAATACATGTTTGTATGTGTTTAGAAAAAGAGAGATTTTGTCTGAATGAATGCTAAAGCAAACATGGCAGAATATTTTCATTTGGGAAATCTGAGTAGAAGGGAAAGGAATCTTGGTAAAGCTAAAATAATAAAATAAAATGGAAAGCAACATGTAAAAATACTTAAGTTAAAAAAAGGAGGAAAAAGTTTTTATGATTACACAATTACAATAGAAAACTTCACATATATATTAAGGAAGCCCCCTGAAAAAACCCAACATTAACTGAAAACTCTGTTAGTTCACCCTATCTTAACATGACACATCCAGTCCAACCCAGAATGGAAGGAGGATACATTAGTACATTTTATATGTATTTCATGAAAGAAAAAATATTTTAAAAATTCATAAAAGCTTTTAATTTTTACATTTTGTTACTATCACTATAGTTAGAATACTTTAACATTATATATAGCATCTCCTAATGGCAAGTTTTTCAATAGGAAAAGGAATATATGACATAAAGTACAAATGTGTGACACAAAAAAACATGATGTATATTTGCAATGTATCAATTGTACTCAATAAATAATTTTAGACATTTTTATATTAAAACAATCATGTGTACCATGGTGTTCTGGGTGTTTTTTTTCATAGATAACAGACTTCAAAAAACTTTCCATTTACCATACATTATTTCAGGCTATACTCCTCAGACCCAGAAGCCTATACCATTACAGAATATCCTTTAGTGGGAAAAAATTAAGATACTCTGATCTAATTTAATTATATTGTGTCTAGGTAGTGATCTACAAACTGAGGATTCTATTTTATACAGTGCCTAATATATTAGTACAGTTGTCACGTCTGTTTTCTTCAGTGGTTTATTTTCTTTTCATGTCTCCTAAAATGCATATTCGAGTTTCAGTCCTTTATGATCAGCTCTAACCATCCCATGCCCTTGTCCATTATGATTATGGAACCAGTAAATTCTCAAATCAACATTATCTAATCATAATCACCATCTCCAGCACCTGGGTAAACTTTTCCAAATGCCTATGGACATGTCTACCTTAATGTAACTTGGATTTCTCTAAAACTGTACTATCTTCCCCCAAAATATAAACTTCCTATTTACACCAAAGCAACATTTCTTTCATTTAAAGAAATACTTTGGCTTCATCTCCTCTTATTCCCTTCCTACTACTTCAACCTATCAATATTTCCCCAGTGCTTCTTACTTTTCTTTCCAACCACCATGTATCCTGGTTCATCGCCTTATCTAATGGCCCAAGCCACTGAGGTAGATTTTGTCATGCCTGTCTCCAAACTGCCCTTTTGCTAATCATTCTTCTAAACAATCCACTAAGAATTAACTATTCAATGAATTACTGTGCTATTCAAAGAGTTTCTAAAATTTCTTGTTAATGACAACATACAGTTTAGACATGCCAATCTGGTTTCTAAGTTATCTAATATTTGGCCTCAACCTTCCTAATTTAACTATTACTCCTCCACACTCCAAGCAAATTGACCTATCCATCATTCCCTAAAAACTCAATTTGTATACTATTATCTGCATACTTGCTCCTCTTTATATTTTCAAATTCATCTCAGTTTTCTGGGCCAACCTTAAATTCATTTCCAATTCTTCCCATGACATTTAGTGAATACATTTAGAGAATAAGATAGACAAGGTTCATGCTCTCTTAAAGGTTACATTCTGGTAAAGTGGATCAAATAATAACAAATTAAACAAAAAATATAACTTCTAACAATGATAACTACTACTGAAAACAACCATCAGCTAATGACGTTGGTAGGAAGGAGTGGTAGAAGAGGAACTTCACTTTACAGAAAACCCAGTTAAGACTTCCTTGAAGCAGACAGAGCAAGTACAAAGGTCCTGAGGTATGGATGTACTAGAAATACTCGAATAACAACAAAGATAGCATGACTGAAGCTCAGAAAATACAGATATTATTAGAGAACTTAATACGACATGAGGTTAGGTAGATGAGGGCAGGATTACATAGGGATTTAAAAGTTTATGGTAATTCAAAGCCACTAAATGACTTTAAAGCAGAGGAGTAGCATAATCTAATTTATATGTGTTTAAAGACTTCTCTAAGTGCTTCATGTAGAAAGGCAAAAATTAAAATGGAGAGACCATATTAGAAGACTACTGCAATTGTCCAAGAGAGATCCTTTGCACAGAGAAGACTGATTTAAAAAAACAGGTGTCAAAGTAACGAAGGAGTTGATAGTAGAAAGAATCAAGAATTCTAATTTGGTCATGTTAATTTTAAGAGGTCTATTAGACATGGAGAAGGAGGTATCAAGTAGGCAATTGGATAGGGAAGAAGAAAAATTTGGGGATTCACGAGTACATAAGTAAGTGAAGAGTGTCGTGGAATCGGGAAATTTTGATTTTGTGTTTCTTAAATCTACAAAATGTATTTGTTTGCAGACAAGAAAACAGGAGAAGGAAATACTGACAATCAAGAGAGGAATTATAGAAACCTTCTTCTATCAGTTCAGCACAAAGTGAACTCACCCTTCTCTGACTTCATTCTACTTATATTCTCCATAATTCATGTGCCATCTGTGGATTTTGTTTAGCTAGTGTTAAGAATTGCTTTTTGAGCCAGGTGTGGTGGCTCACACTTGTAATCCTAGCACTTTGGGAAGCTGAGGCCAGGAGTTAAAAATAAGCCTGGGCAACAT
The DNA here is from genome assembly GCA_963574885.1 of Lepilemur ruficaudatus. Taxonomy (NCBI): domain Eukaryota; kingdom Metazoa; phylum Chordata; class Mammalia; order Primates; family Lepilemuridae; genus Lepilemur; species Lepilemur ruficaudatus. The sequence goes on from CAUYRT010000109.1 coordinate 4,274, forward strand.
AGGAAGACCTCCCTACAAAAACTAAAAAAATTAGCCGGGTGTAGTGGTGCACACTTGTAGTCCCAGCTACTCAGGAGTTTGAGGCAGGAGGATCACTTAATCCCCGGAATTTGAGGTTGCAGTAAGCTATGATGACACCACTATACTCTAGCCAGGGTAACAGAGTGAGATCCTGTCTCAAAAAAAAAAATTCACTTTTTGAACAGCTCTATCACTCTCCAGCTGTGGACAAGTTACTTAACTTCTCTGTACCTCAGTTTAGTTATCTGTAAGATAGTGATAAGACCTACTATAAATACATAAAATATATAAGGCACTTAGCATGTAGTAAGCAATCATTAAAATGAAGTATTATGCTTAACTTTTCACGTGTCTTTTCTCCTCAGCTAGAACAAAGGTAATTAAAGGCAAAGCCTTTCATATTTACTGTAGTAGAGATATATCTATAGTCTAACAGTTATTCCATTCCACTAAATTTTAAAGATCAGTATTTTAAAATGTGAATTACCTCCATAGTTAATGCTAGACTCTGGTGTGTTGGAGATATCTAGGAGTGACCCTATAGAAAGGGAATGTTCAGCTGACGGGCGCTTACGGGGAGGGAAAGGTGACATGTCTGTCTCTCTTGAAAGCTGAGCAAGTGTCTCTTTTAAACGACGTCTTTTGCGGGTGCTGTTTGGGGTATTTAGAGAAAGCAGTGACACTGATTTCTTGAGCTCAGGAGTATTAGCCTGTAATCAAAAGCACAAAAGCTCAATTTTACTTCCATGGTTCTTTACTAGGACAGGAACAAGAGAAAAATATATTTACACATCTGACAAAATCTGGAGTTTGCACGATAATTTTACAACTCTACAGTGCCAGGCAATTCAGAAGCTTCAGAAAACATAATAGTCAAGAGACCACAATAATTGTCTAACCCTAAGCACCTCATTTTTTTTCTTCACAGCACATTACATTTTCATCTGTAAGCATGTTTACTGTCTACTCCTTCATTAGGCCATAAACTCCATGAGGGCGGGGACCACTCATATTCTGTTCACTGTATCCCTAGCATTCAGCATAGTGCCTAGACACAGTGCTCTCCAATGTGTGCTGAATAACACTTGATTTTAAGAGCTCTCTCCCTAAACCTAAAGCATACCTTTAAAACTTTATCTTAAGAATTTTACATTTAGAAGAGTCTGAAGAGAGCACAATATAGTTGGTAACTACTTAGATTTTACAGAAACAATAAATCCACATCTTCAATATTCCACTTGAAATTATTAAATCCCAACTGAAGTAAATCTTCTTTTAAAGCCTGCTGCTATACCTTTATGCCATTTTGGTAAGTGATATCATTCTTCACCAAGTTCCATCATATCAGCTAGATTTTCCTTGCCTACATTCTACTATTAAAGTCATCTTTTTAATGACAGCTCCCTCCTTAATATTCTTCAATGGTTCCCAATACTTCCAGGATAATATCCAAACTCATTAACATATTAAAAACTTGTTAACTCTACCTATTTATTAAGTTTATTTGTTGTCCTTCTTTCCCATACTCTTTTTTAAAACCATACTAAATTACTTAATATTTTAACATATTCTCAAGCTTTCATACCCTCTCCCATCTGCTGTTCTGACTTGATTGTCCTTACCTAGTCTAGTAAGTTGGCCCAATAGTTATTTGCCCTTTTCAATCCTGCATAAGTCTCTAAGAAAGAGTGAGGCTACCTAGAATACATTATTCAATTTTAGCACGCATCATTCTACATCGTAACTTTGCAAACGTATCTTTCCACTAAGGTTCTCAGTTTCTGAAGACAGAGACATTATTGTTCATAATGGTTTCACCAAAAATTAGCACAGAACATATACTAGATTAAAATGCATTACACATTTAATAGTTCCACTTAAATCTACGTAGGCTATTATTTGACATCCAATTATTTAATTATTCTGAAACTCCTAAACATTATGTAAAAGATATGTATGCTAATTATACTATGCTCTCTAAAATTTCTGGATAGAAAAGTATTATTTCTATACAAGCAAGTTCACAGAATAAATGACTATGGGCCAAAAAGCGTACCTTTTCATATAAATACATAGTTTCTCCGGCTCGGGCATCCATTTGAATGCTTCCCCAGAACCACTAGGTAAGAGAAAGAAAAAACATTTTAATAAAGAGTTTAAATTTACCTCAGAGAAGCCATAAGTTAATGTGTCAGAAAACCATTCTCATTTGAGAATTACTTGCCTCTTGCTTGACAACATAAAGTTTCTTCGAAGGTTCAAATGGAAGTTCTTTTACTATATTCTCTTCAACTATAAGGTGAGTGCATCTTTCATCTCCAACTGATAAATAGTTGCCTCCTGAAAAGGAATGCAAACAAGAATAAATAAGCCAAACTACATATTTCCAAACCCCAATTTTTAAAGGGGCATATTCACTAGGATGTGATTAAGCAGGCATAAGGAATAACTTTTAAATATGCTAAATTTTACCTTGCATTTTAGTCATTTCTTCCATATTGGTTTTCTCTTCATCTGAAAATCCCAGGAAACTTAAAACACAATCTTGAAATGGAGGAACTTTAAATTCATTTCTAAAGTCATCAACTGCTGCACAGAAATCCCTGAAAACAAAATATACTCTTCTAGAACCAGCTTAATTTAAATTCAAAAGTTAGGCATATCAATTTATAAATCAGCAGTAATTTTCAAGGTCTTAGCATAATCCATTTATTGAAAATATTTTACATCTGGTCCTGAAACATTCAGAAAAATTTCAGTTAAAAAAAACTGCTGTATCCTCACTCAACCTGGAAGTAACTTCTGAAAAAATGTGATCACAGATAACCTACCTATTCAAGAGATTCAAATCCTTGTTCTGTATTTGAAATTTTATGTGAACTGTATTCCAGGGGTTCTCTAGTTTCAGGAAATCTTAAGTAATGATGAAGTGCCACAGCAAGAAATTGAGATTGGAAAGCTTAGCAAAACTAATGAATTGCAAACACCAATTAAAATGTAATCAGACAAAGATAAAATAAAAAAAAATTAACAATCCAAATACCCAGATTCATTAAGCTATTATGTAATAATTTTAGAATGTTTTTGATAATCAAAATTACTTCACAAGGTAAAATCCAAAGGTACCAGATATTTTTTAATTTTTTATAATTTTTTGAAAACTTTGTTCTTCCTAGATTTTTTTATTCCCTAAGCTACCCAGACTGAATTTATTTTTTTGTATACTATGAATTTAATTTTTTCAGCACATGGATTTATCCTGAAAATATGTTTAATTTACATAATGAACTACTGAATTCCTGAACACTTACTGTTCATTCCGCCTTTCCCAAGCTTTATAAATCCATTCTGGCTTCATAATTGGAGTACCCAGGCTCACAGCAACCTAAAAATGTAAACATTAATTACATCGAATTTCTCTTTAAATAACGGCATTCAAGAAAGTGCTAAACAATTACATACTTTTTTTTACGCAGATCACCACTCCTCTGCTTTGCAACAAAATATAAATGAAAAACAGAAAAAACTGTCTTTCAATCATATAACTTAGGTCAAAATAACTTTAAAACAAGTTCCATGATGTCCAAACTATTTCTTTATTTTAAACAAATATATCTCTGAGCTAAGTTCATCTTTATTAAATTTCTATTTCTCCTTTCTTCACATTTGCTTTCTTGAAGTACTGACCCCCAAGATGGCACTACAGAAGAAAACAACTGATTAAGTCACCAAAACCTCAGCTATGAGTTGAAAAGTTTAGGGAAAATTCAAGAGTACTCTAAAATTACCATTTGCTTCATATATTTATGCTTCATATATCACCAAGCAAGGGTGAGACCAAATGACAAACTCTTGCTTAAATATTCAACTAACAATCTTAAACTAAGATTTCAATCCTAAAAAAAAGTATTTTCTCCTGTTCTTTTATAATTAAGCAGTTAAATCTTAGAACCATTTTATAACAACAGAGCTGTTTTTATAATGATCACTTAGATTTTGCTAGTGGGCACCTGGGGGAAAAAAGTAAAAATTAAAATAAATAAATAAATAAATACCACTTAGACAAGAGTGAAATATCTGCTCTCAAACTTCATACCATGCTATCCATCTACCAACCCCCATAATCCTACTCATCTTTCAATGCCTACCTCAAGTTCCATTGCTTTCTTAAAACTTAACCACTCTTATGAGTTAATATTTTCACTAAATATATTCATAGTAAAAATTGAATTTTTGATCCTCAATAAATTGTGGGAGAAATAGACAGAAGAGTACTATTACTAAACTCATCCAAAAATAATGCTACATTGAAATATACAAAAATACCTAGTTTACATACCCTAAATTTTTCTCCTTGTGTACAATTTGCCACCAAATGTGTAACTTTTGAATTGAAGTCTTTTCGAATTACTCCACCCATGTGATGGACCAATGTCACCAATCTGACCTCAAAAGAAAAATTAAGCAACATTAACGTCATGATTAATTTGAATAAAATTTTAAACTATGTTTACCATTCATTTAGCATTCGTTAATAGTAAACACTTTCTATTTATAAGACTTTTACAGAGATGTTAAATTTTATGTCAAAAAAAAGCATTGAAAAAAGACTTGTTTGTATGCCAGCATGGGCAAAATTACATGTAGAGATGAGCTTAGTAAAGATCATCACACAAAACTAAGTTAATTAAACACCTGGCTTTCATACTGCCTAAATCTATTGCTGCTTTTTAAAATACCACACTGCCTAAATATATTGTGTTTTGTTTTTTTTTAACAGATCATAGCACACCAAGGTTCTTCCCACAAAATTAGAGTAATACCCATTAGCTCTAACACACAAAATACTATGAACCAAAGAAAACAGCTTTCTATGAATTTTCTAGGGCAATAAGAATAACTTTGAGGCTGGACTTGTATAACAAAAAACTGCAGTGTATAAACAAAAACTTCAAATAACCAATATAGCTGATATGATACTTAACAAGACAGTTAAGCAGAACAGAGTTATGAAATTTTTGTGTTAATTCATATCAGTCATCCTAGACAAAACAAGTTTCTTTACAAGATTCTTCAGAATTTATTTCTTCACAAAATTTAAACTTTGATATAGCCATAGTATTTTCTCCTTTAATATTTTTAAAGTAAAACTATAATATTGAAAAGAAATAGCCAATTTAAACTTATTTTGCTGGAAAAAATATGTTTTTAGTGGAATTTGTTTTATAATACTTACTAGTTCTTCCTTCTTTCGGAATCCAGTAAAGCACAGTACTAGATTCATCATACTTGTACAATACAGTGGGCGACATGAAAATGGCAAAGGCTGAGGATACAACAATTTTAAATCTGTGAGCTTTCTTTTTAGTAGAAAATACAATACAACTTTCTCACTAAAAGATGTTTCCCCTCTTGCCAATGAACTTTCCCAATCCACAGATTCACTGAAATTTTTCCTTTTCCTTTTTTTTTAAAGACAGGGTCTCACTGTTGCCCAGGTTGGAGTGTACTGGCATGATCATAGTTCACTGCAACCTTGAATTCCTGAGCTCAGGTGATCCTCCTGGCTCAGTCTTCCGAGTAGCAAAGACTACAGGCACATGCTACCATGCCTAGTTAATTTTTAAAATTTTTTTGTAGAGACAGAGGTCTTACTATGTTGCTCACACTGGTCTTAGACTCCTGGCCTCAAGAAATCCTCCCACCTCAGCCTCCCAAAGTGCTAGGACTACAGGCATGAGCCACCAAGCCTAGCCAGTGTCTTTCAATATGCAACAAAAAATAGCAAAAAAATGTACTGCAAGCATCACAATAAAAAATTCCCATGATTCTCAAATCATACTTAACATAATCTAAATATACTTTACTATCAGCAATCTAAACAAAGAAAATATTTATATCCAAACTTTTTCTTTTTTTTTTTTGAGACTGTTGCCCGGGCTAGAGTGAGTGCCGTGGCGTCAGCCTAGCTCACAGCAACCTCAAACTCCTGGGCTCAAGCAATCCTTCTGCCTCAGCCTCCCAAATAGCTGGAAGTACAGGCATGCGCCACCATGCCCGACTATTTTTTTCTATATATTTTTAGTTGGCCAATTAATTTCTTTCTATTTTTTTTAGTAGAAACGGGGTCTCGTTTTTGCTCAGGCTAGTTTTGAACTCCTGACCTTGAGCGACCCACCCGCCTCGGCCTCCCAGAGTGCTAGGATTACAGGCGTGAGCCACCGCGCCTGGACCAATATATCCAAACTTTTTGTTTGAAAACATACTCTGACACATGAAGTATTGTCTATAAGCAAAAATTTCCGATCCCATACACTATTGTAAATGGTTCCAATTAATGTTATTAAAACAGGTTAAAGGTATTCTATAGTAAGTATTAGGTAACTATAACACATATACTTAAACCAAATATGATTCCAATTTTTAAACTAAAAAGTGGAAATATTCAGTAAATAATTTACCCAGTGGTTTTATATATATACACATAATATATTTATATACATAACAGAGAGAATGGTTTAAAAATAATAAAAGAACATTTGATTCCCACCATTATGTAAGAAGATGCTTTCTCATAATTTTGATCTCTGAAGTTTATTTGCTTTTTTGAGAGCAACACTTCTAAATGAAAACGTTAGAGAATTGAAGGTTATCGTAAGTTTATTACTAGCATCTATAACAACAGAAGCACAATGACCTAAGCAATTTTAAGTAAATAAGGCAAGCTTAAGAATGGCAAGCTGCCCTTTTTGCGCCCTTCCTTTTGCTCTCCCTTTGCTGCAACAATGGATCTGGTCGTCATCTGTGGGGTGTGTATCACACTGTGTAAACCTATATCTTGCTCTTGCCCTATAATCCTATCTTTCTCTCTTCAATAAACCTCATTTTTGTGCTTGCCTTAAAAAAAAAAAAAAAGAATGAGAAAACATAGCAACGAATCAAATAAGGACTAACTCTGTGACAGCCCTTATATTGAAATGCTGTTTAAAGACAAAAAGCTAAAATAATTTTCCTAATTTTAAATCATGCAGTAGCTAATAAAAATGAAAATATGATATCTGCTCTGTGTAGAGGAAAATAAATGTTTATGTATGTGTATACATTTCTGGAACCCAAGTTTAAGGAAATTATCTCTTCTAAGATATTGCAATATTGAAATTGTGTGTCTATGTATATGCATATATACAGTTGTCATTGTTTAACCTTCAAAGGCCTTAGCTTTTCACTACTGTTTACAATAGGAAGAATATTAAAGGACATTAGAGTAGCCACTATTATTCCTATTCTAAATATTTCATACTTTCTACAACTAATGGGATTTTTCTGCTTATGAATTTCCTGCTAATTAAAAATTAATAAAAATGTAACCTTGAAAATTCACAATATATGTGTATTATTTCTTACCTCTCCTTTTTGTGAACAGTGTAATACAACTGGTGGTCCAATAACTCTACAATCAGCCTTGTATAAGTCATTAAAGACAGAATCCTGAAAGTCCATGACTATGAACACATTTTCAAATTCTGGAGAATCCAAGCCTTCAAATTCTTCCATTGATTCCATCTTTACAAAGTGTACTTTAATTTCCTTGATTTTTTCATATAGTTATTAGAAATAGAAATTATTGATACATAAATTAATTCATGCTTCTAAATAAGGCCTAAAAATCAATTCAATAAATATTTTTTAACATTTTTAATTTTATATTTGTAGAAAACTTAAGTTTTAAATCAAACAATAATAATTATACTTGATAGTGAACCATCTTCTTTACTTATTTGTATTTTATATATACATTTCTGCGTCCAAATTAAGATCTTAAATTTTAAAGATCAATATTATGAAAGAATAAGTTTCTGACTTATTACTTAGTAGTCATTATAAATTATCTAGTATAGCATATTAAGTTCCATAAAATTTGAATGAACTTTTTTAAGTACATGTATTTGGATAGTAGGATGCATTCATTAGAAAGGCATCCACTATTTCTTTTTACTCTGACCTAAAAAACAATACAATATCATACGTATAATATAGTTCTTCCTGCACAAATCAACTATCTTCAGAAAAATAAAAAATACTATAGCACTTAATATTTAAAAAAGGAAGATTAACATAATCATTTCAGTAGATATGTAGGAAAAAGGAGAAAGATATAAAATACGTAGGAAATTTGCAGCATGGCTAATGTAGGATATAAAAAGACAAGTTGTTGGGGTGGGGAACCTGCTGCCTTAAGGCCACATGTGGACTTCTAGGTCCCTAAGTGCAGCCTTTTGACTGAATCCAAATTTTACAAAACAAATCCTTTTATTAAAAGGGGTGCAGTAGAGAAGGACAAAGCTTTTCTTGCCTCCTTTGGTGCTTAAAAAAGAACAATCTTGAAATCAGAAGGCCACAGACTCCCCACCACTCTATGAAAAAGAATGAAGACACTTAAATACCTATGTAACTCCTGTATGAAAAGAACAGAACCATTTAAAAGAAAATTCAGAGTAGATTGATAAATTATTTGGGCTTTATCTGTAAGGCTGATATGATGGGCTGAGTTGTGTACCCCTAAACTTCATGTTGAAGCCCTAATCTAAAATGAAGAATGAAGCCCTTAGAATGTGATTATATTTGGAGATAAGAGCTTTAAAGAGATAATTAAAGTTAAATAAAGTCATAAGGTGGGTCCTAATCCATTTTGTTTTAGAAATGGGGTCTCGTTCTGTCATCTAGGCTGAAGTGCAGTAGTACAACCATAGCTCACTGCAGCCTCAAACTCGTAGGCTCAAGTCATCCTCCAACCTCAGCCTCCCACGTAGGTGGGTTCACAGGAGCCCAGCTAAGAAATTTGGACATGGAAAACAAAAACCAGAGATGTGAGCACACACAGAAGAAAAGCCATGTGAAGACACAGCAAGGAGGACATCTGCAAAGGAGAGAAGCCTCAAGAAAAACTAAACATGTTCACAGCTTAATCTTATACTTCTAACCTCCAAAACTATGAGAAAATAAATTTCTGTTGTTTAAGCTACTCATTATGTGGTATTTTGTTATGTCAGCCCTGGCAAACTAAAATAGCTTAACTAGAGAATTAGATGTCTTTCATATGTTGAGGCAAATTCCCTGATGAGTGACAATTATTATGATTTATAATTTTGGAAATACAGCAAAAACTTATACTAAATAAAAAATTACTAAGAAAAAGAAGCTAAAGAGTTTAAGAAAAATTATCAGATCTTTGTAAATTTTACATCATTTAAATTTAGTAATAAAGTCCTTATAAAGTAATTTGGCATTATTTAGAATAGATATCATAGTTTTAAGTTTCAGATATATCCAAATTTAAAAAGTATAAAATAGTTTCTATCCACCAATCTCCAGAGTGCACAAAATACACCTTGTGCCTAATTCCAATCACCAAAAAGTAGAAAAATACAATCAAGGGAAGTGCAGCATGCCACATGCAATGAGATCTGTGACCTACCATATTAACAATACTTTTTATTAATTTTTCATCCGATTTTCCAGGACAACTTTCTTTTATCTTTATAACAGGGACTTCCATTATTTTAATAGTCTGTGGAAAAGAGACTTAAGCATGAGATTAAGAAAGCTATGAAACTATTTATACACTGATGGAAGAAAAATTGCTCTTTTAAAAATACGAAAAATTAAAACTCCGTACCTTTAAGGCTTTTATAAGTTCTTCGTGTTTTCCAGCTTCTTGAACCAATATCACTCTTGTTTCAATCTGAGGCATTTCTTCTGTTGAAATTTAAAATGTTTAAATATGTTTATCTGGCACTAAAATCATGATCAGTAATTTCTAATCCCTTTTTTGGCTTTATCTGATATGTCTTGTGTCTTTGAAGGGATCTAAAACTAAATTCCCTAAAACTAAAATGACTTACTCCCAACTTATTAAAAAAATATTTGGCCATATATTACTTTAGAGAGAAAGAAAATATATTGTAGCAGGTTATACAAACATCAGCATTTCTCCTGACCAAAGAAAGCACTATCTTGCATAGCTGTCCTCTTCAACAGTGCATACAACTTCAGGAAGGACCCATTTATAAAGCAATAAGGGAAGAAGTGGCTCTTCACTTAACCAGTCATAAATGAATAAATTCTAGTGAAAAATGTTGCAGCTAGATCACCCTACATACAGAAAAAGCAATAACCAACATTAAGAGGCCTCCACCTTCTCAAAGTTGGAAAGCATCAATTCAAACAATAATCAGAAAATCTACATAGGGTAAAGGGATCGTGTCAACAAAATATTTATTCAATGCCTTTACTCTAGCATAACAGTTGATACTACAGCTAAATCATAAGAAAATCACTAGTCAGTAAGTTTAGGATTAAAATAGCAATTCAGTGTTTAAAAGCAGATAGTACGTTTACCTTCAACATATGAAGCAGATCCAATAAATAAGTTTTCCTTGGAAGTTTCAGTACCTTTAGAATCAAAAATGGATGACTCTGCCAAGCTAGTCCTTCCAGTGGATGATGATAAACTATTTTCAGCCATTGTTTCAACTCTCTGTTGATTAAAAAAATAAAATTTGAAAAATGCATTAAACAAACATGATTGGGCAAAAATAAGCATTAGAAGCTCTACTTTTATACCTAGAATTTATAAAATTATTATCTATTTTTCTTAATACTGAACCAAAGAAAGTCACTCAACTTCTTTAAGCCTCAGTTTCCTTTTCTGTAAAAATAAACATTAATACCTGACCCACAAGAACATAGTAAAAATAATATAATGCAAAAGCACACAGAACATTACCTGACATATAATAAACCTACCTTCCCCCCTCCCTCCACCTTTGCCCTCAAACATCCCATTTCTCTTCCTATATTCATTTATAATATTACCATAATACCCTCACCCCCATAATGCCAGCCAAAAACTTGGATTCATCCTTACTCTTTCCTGTACTACATTCCCCTCCTCAAAACTCCTATCAATCCCATTAAGTATCTCTGGGACCTGGCCCCTCTTCTCTATGCCCAATGCCACAATGGTACTTGGTCTAATACAATAGCTCCAAACAACTTTATTATCGGTTTCTTCAGAAATCACTCTCCACATGGTTTTCAGGGTTATGCTCCTAAAAACAAATGGGACCATATCACTTCCCTGCTTAACACCTTCCATGAGTATCCCTCCTTAAAACCAAGTCCAAATTTCCCATCAAGTTTACAATTTTGTCCCAGCCTACCTTTTCAGCTTCATCACCTGTAAGTAACTCCCACAATCCCCATACAATCTATGCAACAGCAACAATGAATTTCTCAGCATTTTTCAAACACAAATCACAATTTACTTCACACCTATTTGCATAAATAGTGCTCAACTCTCCACTAGCGTATCTTCCAAACCCTCAATTCACCACTCTTGACTCCTACCCTGTGGATGTCTCTGAACCTCTCGTGTATAACTGGATTAATCCTTTCAGTATCTTCATATTACTTTAAAAATATCTCTCCTCTAAAAGATTTAACAAGACCATTTTGCATGCATTAGTGCCAATATAACTCTGGACTATGAAAGAAAATCCTTTAAATCTTCCAGGACTTAAGAGTTTAAAAGTTAGGCAAGCAGAGAATAAATAAAAAGCTTAAGAGGCTTTCATCAGTTCAAATTTTTATATAAGCTTTTATATAAATTGATTACCTTGAAGTTAATTTCTAAACTAGCAGGCAAATATAAAGGAGGCCCCACCTTTATCTAGAGGTACATGTCTAATCTACTTCTTCAGATTAAAAAAATACACAAATGCCTTCCTCTAGATTCTTAGCAAAGTAATAGTTTAAACTGTATGCCATAGAGGGAAATAATAAGGTATCAGTATCATTTCTGAATGGTTATAATAAGTAGTGTGAAAATTGCACACTAACAGATTGAAGCACAGTTGTTAAGTCACACACTTCAAAGTCAGGCAACTCAGTTTTCTGTCTCAGCTCTGTGCTTAGCAGGTTAAGCCTTAGTTTCTACATAGGTGAAACAGACATAGTAGTACAACTCAAATGCAGTTGTAAAGAAAACTGAATAGATGTCTTAAAATGATTGACTATTAATTCTCATATAATATTCACACTGCAAATATTGTTTTACCATACATCCATGTCAATCATTATTCTCTCCAAAGAATCTCCAATAGCTTTAAGAGTCTTAATTTAGACTCAATAAATTCTATCCAGCCCTTATTATTTTTTTGTTGTTTGTATCTTCTACACTCAATAATTTCTAATGAATAAAAGGCTTAAAAAGACTTTCATTCAAAGTTCCCTAAAAAGAACACTAAAATAATAAAGTCAAGAGACAAGCTAACCTGCTTTAGGATTAGAAAAGGAGGGGAGATTTTAATAAATCAAAAACACATTTGAAAATGTTTATATTTTTCTCCTATGCCTCCCTCTTTAAAGACCATCAAAACAGGTAATTAATAATTAAAATTGGCCGGGCACGGCAGCTCACACCTGTAATCCTAGCTCTCTGGGAGACCATGGTGGGAGGATTGCTTGAGCTCAGGAGTTTGAAACAAGCCTGAGCAGGAACGAGACCCTGTCTCTACAGAAAAACTAGAAAAACTAGCCAGGTATGGTTGCATGCACCTGTAGTATCAGCTACTCTGGAAGCTGAGGCAGGAGGACCGCTTGAGCGATCCAGGAGTTTGAGGTTGCAGTGAGATATGATGATTCCAGTGCACTCTAGCTGGAGACTCTGTCTCCAAAAAATAATAATAATAATTAAAAATTAAATTATTGGCCAGATATGGTGGCTCATGCCTGTAATCCAAACACTTTGGGAGGCCATGGCAGGAAGATCACTTGAGGCCAGGAGTTCAAGACCAGCCTGGGCAACAGAGTGAGACCCTGTCCCTAAAAGAAACTTGAAAAAGTAGCTAGGCATGGTGGCATGCATCCCAACTACTCAAGAGGCTGAAGAAGGAGGATCGCTTGAGCCCAGGAGTTCAAGGCTGCAGTGAGCCATGATCATGCCACTGCACTCCAGCCTAGGTTACACAGTAAGACCCTGTCTCTAATAATAATAATAATTAAAATTGCTCCTGATATGGTACATGATCACTTTATTGCCAAAACAGCCTCAAAATTTATAGAATAAAAGAGATGAATGATCAATAGATGACATAGCTAACATCCAACAGTGAGATTACAAAAGCAAATACACCAATCACTTTTTTTCACATTCTTGTATTCCAGAAGCTTTCAACATAAACTACAGTCTGGGTGTGGTGGCTCACACCAGTAATCCCAGCACTATGGGAAGCCAAGTTGGGAGGATTGCTTGAGGTCATGAGTTCAAGGCCAGCCTGAACAAGAGCTGAGACCCTCCCCCCAACCCCAGTCTCTACAAAAAATACAAAAATTAGCTGAATGTGATGGCCTGTAGTCCCAGCTACTAGGGAAGCTGAGGGAGGAGGATCACTTGAGCTCAGGAGTTTGAGGTTGCTGTGAGCTATGATGATGCTACCGTACTCTAGCCCCGGTGACAGACCAAGACCCTGTCTCAAAAAAAAAAAAAAAAACCTAAAATAAACTACAATACAATCAATGTTCATAAACCTTACTTATCACCCAAGAACAGACTCAAGGAGCTTCTGACTAAATACACTATTAACACGTTATATTAATAACATGTGTTAATAACATTAAAACATGTTATATCTCCTTTAATCCCAAAAATAAACTGCCATTTAAACAAATACTCACTTTAGGTTTCTTTTTACTTATTTTTTAGGCAATCACCTTCCAGAGTGAGGACCAAAATGCAATCCTGGGTATATTGATGGTATTATTAACATAACACGATCAACAAGTAACATTTATTTAACCCTTAATATGTAGCAGACATTTTCCTAAACCTTTTACTTGTACTTATTTAATCTTTGCAGCAATCCTAAAAGGCAGGTACTATTATCTTCATTTTATAGATAAAGAAACCTGGGAATAGAGAGGTTAAGTAACCTCCCATAAGTCACACTGTTACTAAGTGGTAAAACAGGGATTCAAAGCCTGGCTGATTCCAGGGGCTGTGCTTTTAACCACTACATATCTGTTCCTGGAAGTGGGGCAGGGGATAATGGTCTGGCTGTCACATGCAAAAAGTAAAAATTAAACTTTCTGGAGAGAGGCCAAGAGGAATCTTACAGCGAAACCACTATGGACCGAGATAAGTCACTCAAGGCTGCAAATGCCGGCCCCCAGAGGCGCAGAGCTGTGCGCAGTTTGCCAAAATCCCTTTCCCAACTCCCTCCCTTCCAACACTCTTCCTTAAAGCGATCGAACCGGGTGCGGGGTGAAGATGCTCAGTAATATTGGGGGCTAAGGGCTCCCACTCCGCGTCTCAGCCCGGCTGCTGGGTGGGGTGGCGGAGTTCCCAGAGGCCTGAGCTGGGCTGCTCCGGAATTCGCGGTCACCGGGGCGGGCATGCAGACCGCAGGCAAAGGAGCCCATGCTTCTGCGGGTGCTCGACCACTTCCACCTCCCTCACTCACACACAGAGTCCTCACCACTCTCAAAAAAAGCCCTGGCCGTTCCAAGTCTTCAAAGTCCGACTCCTCTCACAGGTGCCGCCATTCCTCGCCGGTGGCCGCCACAGCCAATTCAAACAGTGAGCCGCTCTCTCTAAGACCCATGCCGATTGGCGCGTGATGTCAACCTCCTTCCCATAGGCTGGAGTCTCCAGCGGGACGGTGATTGGTCGCTGCTCTCCGCCCGCCTCACCGCGGGCGCCGATTGATTGGTTGTGCATGTGTTTCAAATAAGCCAAACGGCTCGTACGTCGGGACGTCAGGAGTTTGTAGATAAATGCCCGGATGTGGCCAGGAGGTGGCGGTGGTGGTTCCTCAGCGTCTCAGGGAGCTGCAGGTGTTGCTGTGACTACCGCTTGTTTACTCAGCAAATGTCCAATTTCCTGAGGAAGGTTTGGGTGGATTCTTTCCACCCAATCTAAACTGTTTTTTTTTTGTTTTTAAAGCGCTGCCAAATCCTTTAAGCTAAAATCTGTGCCTCAGCAGATGGTTTTTTTCCCACGAGTCGCTATGAGCTGTAAGATTTTACTGCCGAATACTTTCCGCGCTAGGAATGTATTGAAAGTTGAGTTACGGGATTTTGACTTTGGTGGTTGTATCGGCGTGTGGCAGGGGTAAGGAGCCGGCCTAGAACTGGGGCTTCCCGGGTGGACTTCAAGTCCGCAACTGCTTATTTAAATCCTGCTGCATACTCCTACAAAAGTGGAGAAAATTTTTACGAGTAATAAAAATAGATCCTGCTATATGTAAAGCTCTGCGCTCTAGTCTAGTGAGTATCACGGGTGATTAGAATAAATTCTTAGTGTTTTTCGGATTTTTTAAATATAGTCTTACATTTGAATAAATTAAAAATATACCTCGAAATTGTAGAATCTTTTGGAACCATAGTAAATTGCCTCCTGGCTGCTCCCATCCCCCTACCGTGAGAACTTTTGCTTTCCTCTAAAGTCTAGCCAAGAATTTATCAACTTTTTCCTGTGATTAATATCGGTATTACGAAAAAAAAATTATTTTCTTCATTTTCTAAAAATAATACTATGTAACACAATCTCTTAAATACGTCTCCACCAGATGGGTTTTGCATAGTTAACCACCTGATGGCTGATTTAAATTAAGGAAAAAAGGGAAATCCATTGCCAGAACCTTAAATCCCAATAAGAAGTGGAAAACATGTACTTTGCAATGGAACACTTAAGAACATATCAAGCAGGTCATGGGGATTAACGATTTTTCCTGATTTTATCAGACAGCCTTAGAATGCCTGAAAAGTTTGTAAGGCAGTCCTCAAAGTGAGTGAAGCAGTCTGGTGATTATTGGTTTCCCTGCTTGTCAATATTTACATTCCGCCCTTCATTATGATACTGTGATAACTACTATGATTCTGTGATACTATGCAGAAGAAAAGAAAAACAGTAATTGAAATTTCCCTTTGAAATGTGCTTGCATATCCAAACATGGGTGTGCCTAGCATTCCAAAAATCTCATGACTGAAAATGTATTAAGGTACTGTGGAAAGCAGCCCCACTTCCTCTGTGTGCTGCTCCTGATACAACAGGCTTCCCTCCCAGTCTAATGATTGACTATGTATGGTATCACTACTTAAATTTTCAGCTAGCCTAACAAAAGCTATACCTGATTTCTTTTAAGTGATATGGGGCAGTTTGAGTAGCAAATAAACGGGCAATACAACCTTTTTGACTCTCTTGGGTCTTCATTTATTCAGCAAACATTTATTAATTGTAAGACAGCCATTGTGCTTGCTGAGGGTACAAAGATGAATAAAACATAGATGTCTGCTTCTCTGGACCACACAGTCTGGCGAGGGAAATTAGCAGGTAAGCAGATAATTACAATGCAAGGGAAAAAAGAAAGAAAATGAACACATACTGATAGTTTACTAGGCACTTTACCATATTTAATCCTTAAAACAGCCTGTGAGGAGGCATCATTAGCCCCATTTTACAAATAAGGAAACAGTTGGAAAGGTTTAAGTTACTTAACCCAAGGTCACCTAGTAAATATTATAGTCTGCATTAGAACCCAGAAATAATAGATGAGTGTAAATAAAGTCCAGTCTAGATCTATCTTCAGGCTCAATGAAAGAAATGTAGGTGGGAGTATTTCAGACAATAGTGTGCATAAGATGATTATATGCCACTTAATTGAACCTAGCAAAGTGCAGATGTCTGGTAAAGTAAAACATGATCCCTAATCCTTAGATCTTTGCAGTTTTAAAAAGCTAGGACTGCAAAGGCAAATGTTACACATTGCTCTTTAAGAAACAGTGATCTTCACATGTGGGTACCAAATAAATATTTCTAGAATGTATAGGCTAGATCCAAGTATATCAACAATGTTTGGGAGATTGGATGTTCTGGGTAACTTAGTTTAAGTTATTCATTCAATAACAATTAAACACCCAGTTAGGCATTATGCTAGCACTAAGAATACAGCTGTGCAAGACAAAAATGGACCTTAATCTCACGGCACTTATCTTCTAATGGAAGAGCATTATTTGTAGTGAAACTTTATTCTACACATAGGTTTTCACAGAATTTGAATACATGCAAAAGAATAATGAAAATAACAGTCTTTCTGATTCAGGAGCTATTTCAAGTGCTCTAGTGTTTCAGGATCAGCATTATGACAATTTTTTAGTACCATATTTATAGGGCATAGGCAATTGAATGACATATTATCCTTGAACTTTAAAAAAATAAATTTCTAATACTAGCTTGTTTACTTGCAGTTAGGCTGTCATAAAAGTTCAGGATAGGCCAGGAGTGGTGGCTCATGCTTGTAATCCTAGCACTCTGGGAGGCCAAGGGGGGAGGATTGCTTGAGGTCAGGAGTTCGAGACCAGCCTGGGCAAGTGCGAGACTCAGTCTCTACTGAAAATAGAAAGAAATTAGCCAGACAACTAAAAACAGAAAAAATTAGCAAGGCATGGTAGTGCACGCCTGTAGTCCCAGCTACTCAGGAGGCTGAGGCAGGAGGACCACTGGAGCCCAGGAGATTGAGGTTGCTGTAATCTACGCTGACACCACGGCACTCTAGCCCGGGCAACAGAACGAGACACCCTCAAAAAATTTAAAAAAAAGAAAAGAAAAGAAAGTTCAGGATATATATAGGAAACAATTAAATGGTTTAGTGTGGCTGGTTCATAATATATATTAAGGGAAGATTGGAAGATAACTAAACAAAGCTAGATTAGAAAGAACTCAGGAGGAGCTCCAGTGTTGTGATAAACTTTATGCTGAAAACACTAAAGATCAATTAAAAATCTTGAAGCAAGGAAGTTATATAGTCTGTGTGTTTTTTTAACAGTAGCAATTTGGCAATAGGATTTCACTTGAAATGGAGCTCTGAAAGACAAGAAAGACCAGTGAGAATAATGTTGAACTGAAACAGACATGAAATGATAGTTTGAACTAAGATGGTAAAGGTGGGTTGGAGAGGTATAGAGTAGGAAAAATTAGTAGGACTTGGTAACTGATTAAATATAGAGGATGAGAGAACAATCAAAAATATGTAAAAATATAAAATTATTACACCCTTCTGAATGACTGGAAAATAGCAGTAACATAAAAAAAAAAAATACAGAACCATTCCCTAATTCAGAACACTGTAGTTCCGTCTTCCTTCCTTTCCCCAGTGCCTGCTTTCACCCCAGGTTGCTTCAGTATCCTTACTGAGGAACCAGCCAACTAGATTCACAGTTCCTTGAATTCTTTGGATCCCAAAACCTCAATTCAACAATCCATTCTGATAGTCATATACTAAATGTTTTACAGTTAGAATTGCTTTAGCTGTGAAATTTAGTTTCAAATATTCCATTCCAGGCCAGGCTCGGTAGCTCACACCTGTAGTCCCAGCACTTTGGGAGGCAAAGGTGGGAGACTAAGGCAGGAGGATCACTTAAGCCCAGGAATTCAAGACTAGCCTGGAGACCCCGTCCCTACAAAAAAATACATATATATACAAAAATTAGCCTGGCGTGGTGACATGCACCTGACAGAGAGAGACCCTGTTGAAACCCACTCTGTAAAGCCAACTATTTACCGAATGTCTCTACTCCTGTGACCCACAATCATATCAAACTCTACATGTGCTGAAGTGAATTCCTTATTTCCCCCAGCCCTCCATCCCTTTCTCTCCTGTCCCCTGTATGTCTCTCTTAAGTGACAGAATCCCTGTTCACTCAGACTCCCAAATTGGACCTCAGTCATCTTCCCGTTCCCTTCATCCTCTCTGTCTCCCTGCATCACCACCCCCCAACATCATTCTCCCAATTTTATCTGAAAAATATTTCTAAAATACGAATCTTCCTCTTTCAGTCCACTGCCCAAGTTTAGGCCTTCATTATTTCTCATCCTCACTATGACAACAGCAGCCTTCTAGTTGGTCTTTCAGGAACTAATCTCTCTCTACTCCCAGTCATCATTTACAGAATCATCTTTTTTTAGAATAACAAATGTGACTATGTCTCTCCCTGCTTAAAAACAAAATGAAACCAAAAATATATGTTTTCTTCACTGCTCACAGAAAAAAGTCAAAATTCCCTAATAAATACTATTTGGTTGAATTCATGGTAAAAAAAAAAAAAAA
>CAUYRT010000116.1:0-36860 GCA_963574885.1 Lepilemur ruficaudatus
CACGCCTGTAATCCTAGCACTCTGGGAGGCCGAGGCGGGAGGATCGCTCAAGGTCAGGAGTTCGAAACCAGCCTGAGCAAGAGCGAGACCCCATCTCTACTAATAATAGAAAGAAATTAATTGGCCAACTAAATACATATAAAAAAAAAATTAGCCGGGCATGGTGGCGCATGCCTGTAGTCCCAGCTACTCAGGAGGCTGAGACAGAAGGATCGTTTGAGCCCAGGAGTTTGAGGTTGCTGTGAGCTAGGCTGACGCCACGGCACTCTAGCCCGGGCAACAGAGTAAGACTCTGTCTCAAAAAAAAAATAATAATAATTTAATAATGTCCTTTACAGCAAATAGTATTGAGAACACTTTATACCTTATATAAAAATTAACACAAAATGGATCCAAAGACCTTAAGAGCCAAAACTATAAAACACTTAGAAGAAAATATATGGAAAAATCTTGGCTCATGACTTTGGATTTGGCAATAGTTTCTTGGATATGACACCAAAATCACAAGCAACAGGAGAAAAAAATAAGTAAATTGGACTTCATCAAAATTAAAAACTTTTGTGCATCAGTCAGTATCAATACAGTGAAAAGGCAGCCGATGGAGTGGGAGAAAATGTTTGCAAGTCATACATCTGATAAGGGATTAATATCCAGAATATATTAAGAACTTTGACAGCTCAACAAACAAAACTCAACACACAAAAACGGACAAGGGACTTTAAGTAGACATTTCTCTAAAGAAGGTACATGAACGGCCAGTAAAGACAATGAACAGCTGTTCATTGTCACTAGTCATTAGGGAAAAGAGGCTCAGCGTCACTAGTCACTGTAAGATACCACTTCACACCCATTAGGGTGGCTACTATCCAAAAAGAAAAAACAAAAACAAATAACAAGTGTTGGCAAGGATGTGAAGGAATAGGAACCCTTGTTCTTTATTGGTTGGACTGTAAAATGGTCCAGCCACTATGGAAAACAGTACAGTGATTTCTTTAAAAACTTAGAATTACTATATGATCCAGCAGTCCACTTCTGGGTATATACCCCCCAAAATTTGAAAGCTTGGTCTTGAAGAGATATGTGCACATCTATATATGCATAGCAGCATCGTTCACAATAGCCAAAAGGTGGAAGCAACCCAAGTGTCCATGGGTGGATGAGTGGGTAAACAAGATGTGGTCTGTATGTACAGTGGAATGTTATTCAGCGTCAAACAGGCGTGCATTTCTGACACGTGCTCAACACGGCTGAACCTTGAGGACATTATGAGATTTTAGCCACAAAAAGATAAATACTGTGCAGTTTCATTTATGTGACATACTTGAGTAGATGGATTGTGATGTCACCCAAAAATGCCCAGTCACTGCATGCAGTGAACCAAGTTGAGCGGTTTTCCTTGGGTCCTGTGATGTGGTGTTTTCATGGATCAGAAAGCTCTCTTCAGCACACGCCTCTAGCCCTGCGGTCCCCATGCCCGGTCCGAGGACTGGCGCCGGTCCTCAGCACACCAGGAACCGCCAGGAACTGGCCCGCACAGCAGGAGGCGAGCGGGGAAGCCCCACCTGCACCCACAGCCGCTCCCCATCGTGCACGTCACGACCCATGCCCGCCTTGTCAGATCTGTAGCGACATCAAACCCTCATGGTAGCGCAACCCCCACTGCAGGCTGCACACGCAAGGGATCCAGGTTGCGGCTCCCCGTGAGAATCCAACGCCTGATGATCTGAGCGGGAGCCCCTGCAGCAACGCCTCCCTGCGCCCCTGTCTGTGGAAAAACTCTTCCCCAAACTGGGACCCTGGTGTCAGAATGGCTGAGGACTTTGTAGCCCACACCCAGTCCTGCAGCAGTCTTTGTTAGACATCCAGTTGATGTGGCAAGAGCGTCCAGCTGCATGGCATTCGGCTCCAGGAAAGTGGATCTGTTTTGTAATTTTGGTAATCACCTTCTTGACCGTTACTTCGCTGAGTTTTTGCAAAATGCTCATTCCTGAAGCATGATACTATAAATGGAATGATGCGACCAATGAATGGGCTTCACAGACTTGCAGAATATTTCAGTTGAATAAAAAGCGTGACATTAACAATGTGCCTTTACGTTTGTTGATTTTGACGCATCTACATTGAACTTTTCACAGAACACAAAACAGAACCATTTCATAATGCGGTGCTTATCATGAATACTGTACCCATTAAGTTACTCAGTATCTGATACCAAAATTCTCATCAGCTCTTTGAGTAACTAGAGTTATCTGGGTTATATTTGTATTTGTGTTCTAATCAGCTGCTGTGGAAACACCACAAATAACTTGTCTTTGCATGAAGCTTGTCCCGTAATTTCTCAGACCCATCTTCACTACACTGAGTGGTGTTACTGTGTACAGTTAAGTTTAAATTTGCCAGTGCTTTATTCCTTTCAGACACATTTTCTCCTGTGTCAAGTATATGCTCTTATAAACTCGGCAATCTCTAACTGCTTGGGCAGTTTAAATACTTAATAACTGCAGTTCACAAAAGCATTATTCATTATATTTAATCTCTTGAAAATATCAGTCCTTTTACAATTCACTGAATTTTTTGGTTTTTCTATTAATATTACCCATATTTTCTATTAATACTATTCATGGTTCTTAATGTGGTTTGCTTAATAATAGCATCCTAAGCTCTGTTCTTCCAACTCAGGCACCCTTTGTTAAATATGTAGGAATATACTTCATTACTGAAGGGAAAGATGCCTTCTTAAAATTGGTGATCTTTACTTTTTCCCACTTTTCATAGCGCTGTGAACAAAATGTGATTTCACTTTCCTTTTAAAGGAAACAATTTGTCGATCTGTAGTATTGCAGTAACAGTGGTAGAGACTGAGGGGCTCTAGCAGTCCGTCTAAAAGGCACGGTGGCTCTTGACTTCCAGCTGGAAATTGATTTTTGGATAAAAGCACCCATCCAGTTTTAAGTGTTGGTAACTAATGCAGAAAGAAGTGTAAACCTGTGGGCTGGTGTGGACAGAGCACCATCAGTTTGCTTTTCTCCTCGGACACCTGGCAGCTGGTCGTCGCTCTGCCTCTTGGCCACAAGTGTGCTGGGCAGTCCGGTAGCCTTCGTTTTAGGGTAAGATTTAGACAAATCCTAATGTTGCAGCTGTTTTCATATTCATATTGGTAGAAATGGAGGCTAGGCTTTTACCACCTTTCTATTTAATGAGATTAGAAGACACTGTAGTGAATAGCTAGTTGGATCTAGTGATTTAGGCAGTCTTCAACAAAACAGGTATCTTTTGCTACATGACTGTTCTGACCTAAGTTTACCCTAAATCATGCTAATATACCACTGTGTCCCCTTGGAGTTGAAGAGTTGATCGACTCCCAAAGCCACTAAAGTAATAAGTGGCAAAGTCAAAACCAAACACATGGCTCTGCCTCTGTACTGAGTGGATTTTCCCCAACAGCTGGAAGGAGGGCATGTTTGTGTCTGAGACAGTATCTTCAAAAGAGCAGAAACTGATGGAGATGATTGGAAATTGCACTGAGAAAATAAACACTACCAGGACAGAGCCTATTTTCATGACTAATTATCTGATTTTATTTTTTAGTTAAATAAAAATTTATTAATCAATATTAACAAAAATTTATTTAATTAAAATTACAATTAACTTACCATAAAGGATTCTTTAAAAGGATATGACTTGAATTTCTCAGAATTTGTTAAGTGTTGTCTGAGTTGAAAGAAAATGGCTCAGCTTGGTGGAATGCGGCGTTTCTGGTGAATGGACTTAGTGGATGGCGTTGCTCGTCCACTACCATTCGCCTTCTGGTTACTGACGTGGTAACGACTGTGGGTTCAGGAATACTCCAGCTATGTTGCAGGTAATAATAATCAGTGTCAAATCACTTAATGATGTAAGATTCTCAAGTGCTTTTTTGGGGTTATTGATTTTATAAATGTATTAAGAAATGAGATTCTGTTTTGAAGTAGTTTTCCAGATACTTTTTTTTGGGGGAAACAGAGTCTCACTTGTTGCCCAGGCCAGGGTACAGTGGCCTATTCATAGCTAATTGTAGCTTCAAACTCCTGGACTCAAGTGATCTCCTGCCTCAGCTACTTATTTTTACATAGAAACTTCCGGCCCTTGTTTATATTGACACATGAAGAAATTAAACACTGAAGCATTAAAACTAAAAGGTTTCCAATCATCTCCTGCCTTTTCTCTCTCCTCCACCCCTCAGGGGGGACACAGCGATTGCCACGTGCCATTGGAATGTCCCTGGCCAAGGAGCTCATCTTCTCTGCACGAGTCCTCGATGGCCACGAAGCCAAAGCAGTGGGCTTGATCAGCCACGTTCTAGAGCAGAACCAGGAGGGGGATGCTGCCTACAGAAAGGCTCTGGACCTGGCAAGAGAGTTTTTACCTCAGGTATTTCTAACTGAGTTCCTTTTTCCTCATTTTAAATAACTTAAAACATGTTGACTAAAATAACAGTCATCTGGAATACCTGAGACGGCCTGGGCTTGCTTCAAGTAAAGGGATGTATGGGGCCTGTAAAACTAGAAATATTGATACTAGACAAACCTGAGATCCTGCAGATTCAAATCAAGGTTTGAAGATACTGCGAGGGACATGCTGTATCCATGCTTTGATAATGTGTTGCTTGAGCAGTGTTTGTCACATGTGGCACAATTTCCTAACAAGTTGTTTTAATTCATTCACCACCTGAGTGTCCTAAGCTAAGCTATGCCCGTGGACAGGAAGAATGACGGGTGGCTGTCACACTGGGCCACCCCCAAGTCAAAACACTTTGAAATACACTCTTTTCTAGTAAGTAAGGAGACCACAGTCTGTTGTGCCCAGGTGGGCTTTCACTGCAATGGCTTTGTTTGCGGTGCCCTGTCTGTGGAGCAGCAGCTGCTTGTCCTACTGCGCGCGTGTCTGTGTGTGTGGTGCCGTGGATGCTGTTTTAACTCCTTTGAGCTTCCTCACAAATACACTGTCAAAATCTGGAACATGACACATTGATTCCAGTGTGACTGTCCTGATGAGTAATGTTAGTGACTGTGCATGGACGGCCCTGTTCCAAAGGATCCTTTGTTCTGTCTCTCTCGGATGTATTTTTCATACATCCCTTTTGAAATTGCAGATTAAGGGACTTTAACTTAAGAGGAAGAGGCTTTTGCTACGTAAGCAATTAGTGATATCTCTTTATCCCTAATGGAGTTTGTTTTATAACCCCTTCACCATTTCTGGAGTCCACGTAATGTTTTCTCCAACTCAGGATCACTTAACTCAGACAGGATTCATGATCTCTTTTGGGGCCACGGATCCCTTTGGAAAGGTCATAAAATCTATCTCCAAAAAAACACATATACCTCCCACACGAACGCTCTCTCCGGTGATCCTCCGGGCAACGGGTGCCACCACAGACCTGGGCGTGTGCGGCTCCACCCTCCCTCCCCGCTGCTCCCTCCCCCACCGCTGGCGTGGCGTGGAGCTGTGCTCCATGCGGCCAGCCGGCCTCGTCTCCATCTCTGCATGCTTTTGTCACCTTGCATCCTCTGAGAACATTACTTGTTAAAATTAATTTTTCTCCAGGTCAAACAAATATGTAAGAAGATACTGAATGACTTCAGAAAATGTATGACTGTAAAACTATATACACAAGTTATCAAATGACATTTGAATGGAATGATCTTTATTTTTACATTCGTTACTTTGTTATTGAATGGCTACTCTTCCAAATAATGAGAAAGCCTCTGTAAAAGTAGTATCTTGGGGTGATATCTGTATTATATGTTACTCCATTTCCCTGAGGAAAAAAGGCTTGTAAGGAAGAAGAGGCATTGGTTTTATGTTTTAAAGGGAAAAATAATTAAATCAAGTGTTATCTCTAATAGTATTTAAAATTTTCCTGGTTTTTTCCCATGGTTTTCTAAGCTTTGCTTCACAAAGTGTGGTCTGTGGACCGGCTGTTTGGGCATTTCCTGGGAGCTTGTTAGATGGGCAGGATCCCACGCCCACCCCAGACACATGGAGCCCGCAGCTCAGGCCAGCATGGGTGCGAATGGGCATCTGTGCGACCTGGGCGGGGGCAGGCTCCTCGTCCTGATCACCTGGCAGTGAAAATGGAAAAGAGTCTGCTTAAGAGGAACACACTGTTTTTAAAAACGTGCTGATGCTCATGAAGACACTGGTACTAGTATGTGCCACACATGCAAATCACATTTGGAAGAATTATAACTAAGATATTTGTCTAAAT
Source organism: Lepilemur ruficaudatus (assembly GCA_963574885.1). Classification (NCBI taxonomy): domain Eukaryota; kingdom Metazoa; phylum Chordata; class Mammalia; order Primates; family Lepilemuridae; genus Lepilemur; species Lepilemur ruficaudatus. The sequence goes on from CAUYRT010000116.1 coordinate 6,248, forward strand.
ACTATAGTCTTGGGAAACTGTGGTGTCTGAAAAAGATTAAGCATGTGACTTAGAAATAGAATTTAGATAGGTCAAATTTTGATAATAGAAACCCCTAGGTAGGAAAAAATGACATTTTTCATACATTCACCCATTTCTCCATTCTCTTATTAGAGTCCTTTGTTGTGCCTGTTATTTAGAGCCTACCTTGTATTTTCATTCAAAAGACCATTCAATCCAAAATAAGCCATTGAATTCACATTCATCACTCATTAGGAATTTAAAACATCAAATAACTAAATTCCATCTGGGGGATTGTGGTTTTCGATCGGGTAGTTTGGTAAGAGTTTGGCTTCCACAAGACACAAGTCACGTTTTCCATCTCACAGAGGATATCCAGTTCTCCCCTGTGACCCTCACACATCCTGAAAGACTGACGTAGACTTTACATTTATTTGTGATGCGGGAGCACTGCCTAGAGGACAGGTCTTTATTAATCCACCGTCATTGCATACTGATGCTAATGCAGAAAAGATGAAGCGCCAGCGTCTGAAATAGATGATATCTGAGCCCCAGCTTGATCCGTAGCGGCAGCCTGAGTTTTTGTCCTACCCCCTAACTGGTGTAGTATGAGCCAAAGCCTACCTCCTCTTCTTTCCCCTACTTAACTGCTAGGGCAGGTTGCGGAAAAGTAGCAAGCCTGAAAGTGGACGTGCATTGCCTGCCAGCCGTCAAGGGAGCAGAGTTTGTGGTGTAACAGAATCTGTGAATCTGAATAATTTGCTGATGCCACCCAGTTGTTATAACTTCTGTTTAATTAAAACCTTGCCAATGAGCACACATGTGCACAGAGGGAAGTAAAATTCAGTGGAAATCAAGCAGGGGGGAGGGGGAAGGAGTGGATGGGTGAAAACCTACCAAACAGGTACAACAAACTATCTGGGTGATGGGTACACTTATAACCTTGACCCAAGCATAACAAAAGCAGTCCATGTAGCCAAAAACATTTGTACCCCTGTAATATTTTGAAATTAAAAAAAAAAAAAAAGAAAATTTGTAAGGCTCAGAGAAGAAATCTTCCATCTAGTGTCACACAACTATTGTTGGCTGTGCCATAAATCCAGCAATAGGAATTTCTGGATTTTACTGAGATTTACAAGAGAATTTGCATAAATAGTAATTAAAGTCTGTGTTTCTTTATTTTGAATTTTAGGGACCTGTTGCAATGAGAGTGGCAAAATTAGCAATTAATCAAGGGATGGAGGTAAGCTCCTTAGTATTTAAGTTTGCTTTTGGAATGGATAGCGGAGATTTAATTTAAATGAACATGTTTAGACATCTACGTTATTTTTTAATGTTCGAAAATAGAGCCGTTTGAACGCTGTTATTACCGAAAGCTGCTGAGCTTCCTTTTAGCTACGTCGTTCATTCTTCTTAGAGTTGTTGCCCGTGTCTGCCCATGCCCTGCAGCTTGTGACATGCTTGTGATTTTTCCCATTGAGTTAATAGACACATTTATTGCCTAGTAGTTCATAGAAAACCAAAAGAAGGGGGGCGCATTCTGTGTGTTCTTACCATCAGTATCATATTGTACATAACATTCCAAGGAGGGCTTCTAGCTTAAAACTGAGTCTGGCTCTCTCCATCTTTAATGTCTCAGTGTGCCTTCTGCAGGGAGACATATACAGAGCTGAATCTTCAGGGTGTCCTGAGGTTACCCCGGGAGATGACTCCAAAAGAGTGAAGTCCCCAGGGCAGAGGAGGGTGTGGGACATGCACCCATTTGCTTTGGGCTTTTAGTTATAGCTGTTACATTTTGGTTAAATTATGGGTGTTTTGAAGAAAAGTACTCTTTCTTACAGACCTAGGAGCTACTGTATCTTTCTGGGCTTCATAGCTGCAAAAAGAAATTGAATTTATTAGCAATAAATGTAGTTTTGTATATTTGCACAAGTATTTGATTGACTTATTTAATAGCAACAATACTAATAGCAAACACCTTATATAGCCATTACTATGTACCGAGTTTTTTACATATGTATGTGTGTGTGTGTTTTATAAATGCTTCACCTGGATTAACTCATTTGCTATTCACAGTACCTCATTTGGTGAGCCTTATATCTGGCCTTTGTTCAGACATGCATCTCTGAAACACAAAGAGATTAAATAACTTTCCCAAGGTTACATAGCTCTGAAGTAGAGGAGCCAGGATTTGAACCCAGCCAGGAAGCCTGGTTCTAAGGCTCTCATGTTGGTCATACTAGTGATTTACTTACATCAAAGGAATCTGTGCTTTTGGGACAGGGTTATTCAATTTAAATTTATATTAAATATACCGTATTTTAAAAAGTTATTTCTACTGAAATGAATTATGCTTTTATCCTCAGGTCGATTTAGTAACAGGGTTAGCCATAGAAGAAGCTTGTTATGCTCAGGTATGTAATACAGTCACCAATTCAATGAGGACGGACCCTTACAAGTTATGCTTACCTTCTGTGTAATTCAGATGAGTTGTGTGTCACTGGGCAGGCTTACCCTCATGCCCATTCCAACGCTTACAGGGAGGTTGGCGTTAGTTGTTTCTGCTATTTGACTGTTACTGGCTCTTATGATTGATTCCGTCCCACAGACTGAATGGCCTTGTCTACACAATTGGGAAAACTCTCACGGTAGCCACGTCAGTACCATTCATGCTGTAGCTGTCTTTCTAGGCTTGTCCTGTCTTTTGTCGGTGTGGATATGGTATCTACCCCAATGAGCTGGAAACATACGTCCACACCTGCACACCAAACTTTATTCATAATTGCCAAAACTTGGAAGCAACCACGATGTCCTTTAGTAGGTGACACGATAAACTGCGGTACATCTATACAGTGGAATATTATTCAGTGATAAAAAGATGTGCATGGTCAAGCCACAAAAATGTGAAGGAACCTTTGGTGCCTATTGCTTAGTGAACTAATTCAATCCGAAAAGGGCTACATGCAATATGATTCCAATTCATTGACACGCCGGAAAAGACAAAATTGTTTTTAGTGAGTGTCAGGGATGAAAGGTGACACACAGGGATATTTAGGGCAGTGAAACCATCCTGTTTGATGCTGTAATGGTGAATGCATGACATTGTGCATTTGTCAAAACCCACGGAACATACAACATGGAGAGTGAACACTGGTGAGTGAGCACTAATGGCCACCGTGGACTTTAGTTAATAGTAACGTGTCAGTATTAGTTCATCACTTGTCACAAATGTACCACACAAATGCAAGATGTTAATAATAGGGGAAACTGGAGCGGGTTTGGGGGAGTATATATGGGAACTCTATTTTCTGCTCACTTTTCTAATAAATTGCTCTTAAAAATAGTCTTAATTTTTTAAAAGTATATTTGAAATGAAAAAAAAACATTTGGTGTAAAATGGTCAATTTGGTTATATAATTAGAATTGTTTAAGTGATTAGTAGATTTCAAAATTTTAGAATGCTTCTAAGTAGTTTTCTTGGATAATACTTGATAAACTTTCACAATTGCTTTTTAATTTTTAATATGTGTAATATCTTGTTTTTCTTAGACCATTCCAACGAAAGACAGACTTGAAGGTCTTCTTGCTTTTAAAGAGAAAAGGCCCCCTCGCTATAAAGGAGAATAGAAGGGACAGAAATGCTTCAAATGCCGATGTAATAAATATACTTCGGGAAATTTCTTTCAGATCCACTATATGCCTCAGCACATGGAGTTTCAATGACCAAAGTGAAGAGTGAATGATTCATGTAGTGTATTAAGCATCTGGAATGACCCATATGCAGTTCCTTCAAATGTGTAAATGTCATATCCATTCAGATTTATGAAGCTAGTAGTGTATATTGTCAAAAACTGATTCAGAATTAGGTGTACATTTTTAAATATTTCCTGCATAAGAGGCTTTTCGTTCTTAATTTTTTAATGTGAATAATTTATATATTGCACACTCTAGGAATAATATTGATTGTATGTCTACTGTGCTGCATTAAGAAAATAAAATTATTTCTATATACCAAAAATGTGAAGTTATACCAAATAAAGTCTCTAATTGATTATATACATATGAACAGACACATATACATAAACCTCAGCCTGAAAAATGAATTGATAGCTATTCTGAGTGAAAACTACCTAATATAAATAAAATTAGTGAAAAGAAAACTTGGGAATTTTTCTCTTACCCCATCCTTTTTGAATTGACTAAATCATTGCCTGTTGGATTTTGGAAGAAGTAACCTTTTCTTGCCGATTCTGTTGGGACTCTCTCTGTAGCCCTGCAGGGCAGCGCTGAAGGTGAAGAGTTAATCCAGCCAGAGACTGTGAAGAGTTTGTGGGGCCGGCGGGAGGCCTGGTGCTGTTGTACTTCCTCGACCTCCTCGCAGCCACTGCTGGCCGTGGCCTGGGAAAGGCCAGGCCCTTTCACGAGTGAGGAGCGTGGAAATGGCTGCGGTCGGGGTTAAGAGTAAAGTGGACGCTTCTCTGCTTCCCTGCCCCGCCTACTTGCTTCTGAGTTCTGTGTGGGAAGGAGGTGGACACTACAGCCCTCTCTCCTCTTCCCGCACGCACGTCATGCCTTCCCACCCAGGCCAGGCAAAGCAACCATAAATGGAGGGTCTCGGGGGGCACACAGGTAAAAGGTGTGTAAGAGATCGGGAACTGTAGAATTCACCGTGAAAAAGTAAGGAGAACATTATGATGTTCTGAAGTAACCTGAGATAGCTTTAGTTTCCATTCATTTTATCAAACCAGATTGCCTTCTGAGGTTGCCCCCGGGTCTGAGTCCGGCCGTGCTGGGGACAGGGCAGCCCTTAGGGTGCCCCATTGCTCTCTGAACACTCTGCAGCCGTGCTTCCTTGTAGTGCGGTCCAAAGGTGCTCCCCTTGCAAATTGCAGCATACCTATTTTAGTGTGGGTCTGTGTCCTCCTCACAGTAACTTCATTGCTGTTTGGAAAAACATAGACTTGTAATTTTTAAAATCTGGAAACTTTTTTAATTTGGGAATTTGAACTCAACCTCTCTTCCGAAATTCTTATAAGAGGCAAGCGTGGACTCGCTGTCAGTTGGTGTTTATCCTGACAGAGGTGGGCGGCGGCTTTGCTAATGCCAGACACGAGGTGCGCGTGGTTTTCTTCATCGCCTTAGGTGCTGAGACCCGTTGGCTGGTGAGTGTGACATGAAGGGGCTCGTTGCAGTTCACACTGGGCTCTCCGGAGGCTCGTACACCTGCTCGCTGATACAGTGGCCGGGCTGTCCGTTTCATGCTTGATCATTTGCACGTAAAGTGCTGGTGCTTGTTTCCCTAGTCCTTTAAAGGGTTCAGGGCCATTTTGTCCTGTCCATGACATGCCAAATGCTACTTCCTTTTTAACTGAGAAGAAAATAATTATGTTAATAGGAAAAAAACGTGAGAGTGTGCTAAATGATTTCTCTCTCTTAACATGGATTCATAGTGCAGTCTGCTGTTACTGAATGTACACCATTTAATTTCCTTACAAGTTTGATTAAGTCACTGGAGTGCACCTGAAAGCAAAGTCCTGCAGTGATTTCAAATGTTTCAAGACTTCACATATTATAGCGCAAGAAACATACCCGGTTCTCTGTATCAATGTTTGCCTTTCACTCGATTTCTGTTCAGCAGGGCAGTCTTTCTGAGGAGCCGTCTCCGTACTCCCCAGGTCAGGTGGCCAGGCCGGTGCTCTGACAGGGGCCGTGCCGCTAGGGGAGGGCCACCTCCCTTCTTGCTTCTGCAGCAGTGTTTGTGCGTCCAGCTAGAGCTGCACGGGGTGCGTCCATGCGGTCCGATTAGCTCACAGCCAGCTCTCAGAGAGAGGGGATCATTGGTCAAGCATGGTCGTCATTCCGTGACGGTGAAAGCCAACTAAAGAGGGAAGGACAGTTTGCTTTATCTCAGAGCATGAGGCCTCTTGATTCTGAAGTAATTTAATGCTGATTACTTTATAACTTATCTATAAAAGGCAAAGAAGTCTGTAAGTTACTGAAGTTCTGAGGCAAGAGAAGTGTTCTAATAATGACTGAAATAAGAGTCAGATTTTCTGTGATTAGAGCATCATTTCAAGTTTGGTTTGGTTTGGTTTCAGTAATAATGGATCTGGTTTTCCCATCAATCAAGTCGTTTTTTGTTCTCTTCTAGCTATCAAAGAACTAGCTTGTCGCAGGCGTTACCTTTCTAGCAGCCTTAGAAGAGTGCCTTGTGTGGGCCAAAGTCTCAGGGCGTCAGCCTGGGAATGTCTTCGTTGGGCTTGTCATGACTGGCCACTGACCCTTTTCCTCACGTGACCTTAACTTCCACTTTTAGTGATATGCCCTATATTGCTGTTGGTTTCGGGTCCAAAGATCCTGTCAGGCAGACATTTTAAAATAATTAATCATGCCATTATTTGTCTACCGACCCAGTTAAATACTAACATATATGTATGTCACTATTTATTGGACTTTATCAAAATAGCAATTGGGCCAGGCACGGTGGCTCACACCTGTAATCCCAGCACTCTTGGAGGCCAAGGTGGGAGGATCGCTTGAGGTCAGGAGTTGGAGACCAGTCTGAGCAAGCGAGAGACCCCATCTCTACTAGAAATAGAAAAAACTAGCTGGGCACAGTGGCGCATGCCTGTCGTCCCAGCTACTCGGGAGGCTGAGGCGGGAGGATCGCTCAAGCCCAGGAGTTGGAGTGAGCTATGATGATGTCACTACACTCTAACCCTGGTGACAGAGTGAGACTCCTGTCTCAAAAAAAAAAAAAAAAAACCCAATAAATATTTTCTCATATTAAAGAATAACTATATATGGTATACATTGTCACAAAAGAGATAATACATATAGCATTTTAAAGAGTAGCTAATATTTTGGTAACATAAAATAAGAGCCACTTTTCTGCATAGATGAAACGGGATACAGAGTCTAATTTGGGGAGGAAGGGGTAGCAAACCCTCTGCTCAAAATGTGTCTGTGTATCTCAGGCCCTAAAAGTCACTGTTTCAAATGCCTTCCTGTGGATTTTCATAGTCCTTCTCTCTGGGAACCTTAAAAAATTCAGCTTCCCCTTAGAGGGAGAGTACCGAATAAACAACTCGGTTTGCAATGTGTTTCACAGTGATTCTCAGGGCAGCGTGAGAGGACTGGGAGCCTCACAGGGAAAATAAGGGATGCCAAGGACAGACCAAGAAGGGCACCCCCATGTGATTCAGGACCAGCCCTGGGGGGCGCCTGGGGTGCTGAAAGGCAGCCGGGAGGGAGACGCCCCTCTGCGAGCTGCCAGTTCCCTGGTGGGCAGCAGAGTGAGCTCCTCGGAACCAGCGTATCAGTCCCCTTTTCAAGTCCTAACATAGAAGACACAGTATTATATGGTGTGTTTTGATTTAAAGGAACATTTAAACACCCTGTGAATGAGACGAGAGAATAAGGGCTGTGTATTGTCATGATAATAAGCACTAACATTTACGGAGCCCTTAATACCTACCAGCTGCCTTGCAGACAGTTTCACTCACTCGTCACTGCCTCCCAGGAGCACGGGCACTAAGGTTCCTCCTGAGGCACAGGGAGGAGCAGGTGTGTGGTGGAGGCAGGGGTTGAACCTAGAGCCACTGACCTTTTTGTCACTGTTGAGCTTGAAAACAACCAAAGCGCATAAGCAAAGACTGCTGACAGGTGTCTTTTCGTCAACCCGGAGGGAGTAGCATGCTTTTCCCTTTGCCCTGTTTTGATTGACCTTCTTGTGACTTGGAAAGAGATGAGAAGCGTACTTAGCCAGTGACCTGGTGACACAGGCAGGCAGTGTGCCGATCAGAGCTCAGACCCACTAGGCACCTCCTCTGCACGTACACACATTTTCCCATCTAATACACAACAAAAACCTTATGAGATGGGTTTGTCAATTTATAGTTTTACAGGCGGAAGCAGCAGGACTCGTACCTGGCATTCTGAGTTCCTGGTGTTTACTGACCGCACCTTCAAGTACAGGGAGCCTTCTGGGTGACAGGATCACGCACGGAGTCTGTCGAGAGGCTGGCAGTGATCAGTGTAGGACCCTGCAGCTTGACTCCCCCTAAAACCAGCTCCCCGGAGTGTAGGTCTGAGGACTTGTGACAGCAATACTTACCAGAAAGGAGGAAGGGTGAGCTCCAACTGGGTCCAGAGCATCCCAGGTGTTTTTAGGGGAGGGTGGCAGGTGTGTCGTTTTTTTCTACCCTGGTCAGTCTCCCGCAGTATTGTGTCCAGTTCTCAGCTTGATAACTTCAGGTGGTCATGGATTCACTCTCATTTTCTGGAAAGCACGCACGAGTCTTTGGCCAAGTTTTGCTCCACTGAAACCAGCAATAAGACCGTGGGCGAAGCATCTCATCCCCTCCAGCCTGTTTCTAACGCCAGTCTGGGTCTGTAAAGGAATCCAGCCGTTGTTCATGAGCACTGCAGGGACCCGCTCAGATTGGATGTGGTCTACATAAAAGTACTTTATAATTTGTAAAATCGTGTACAAATGTGGTGGCGGTGTTTTGTTTGTTTCCGAAGAGACCAGTTGGAACAGGGAGGTGGTTCTCACAACCATGGCCACTTCAGGGGCGTGTACAAGTGCTCAGAGTGTTCACCCGGGAAAAGAGAAGCCCAAGGAGACATGGTAGCTGCCTCAGTGGAATTGCAGTTTGAAACTGGGATTTTCAGAGGCTGCCATTGGCGGGGAGGACGCCATGCAGGACGCTCCGGCTTCAGCTCACTGCTCTGCAGCTGTCCAGAGACACAAGCGCCCAGGCCTAGGTCCACAAGCCACCCCCGCCTCTTGGAGTATGGAGCAGAAAGAGGGCCATTGCGGACAGGGCTGCAGCTGTGGGACCTGAAGGGGGCGGATCAGGGGACAGCTCCTCCGGTGTGGTGGCCCTTGTCTGTGAAGTCTTGGCGGTTAGCATCCCTCTAGCACTGGCACAGACTTAGTAGGTGTGAATGTAGGGTCTCGTCACAAACACTGGTTACTGGAGGGTGGGGTCTTAAGAGACAAAGAGAACAAGTATCTATCTAGTTAACTATTTCTGCCCTTGGGATAATTCACAGTTTAAGGAGTTTTAGTTTCTTTACTATTTTAAGAAAAACTGTTATCATGCTTGAATGCCATGTTTATAGTACCAATTTCCAATTTGGGAGTCCAGCGTGGAAAGATTTCCCTGAGGAAAGCAACCACTTCTCATCACTCTGTTGGATTTCATGTGGCTGACCAGCCGCCACCCCCATCAGAGAGGAGGTGATAGGACCCCAGCCCCCCTGTGAGCTGTGGCCAGGCCAGGAACAGGGCAGGCTTCCTGCCTAGGCTTCAGTTCCCACATCATGCTGCCAAGGTGCCTTTAAATGGTTTGGTCTCCTAAAACATTAAAAAAAAAAAAAAACCCTGACATGTAAAATGTCCTCTGAATGCAGTCTTTCATGAACCCACTGCACAGAGTCCATACCCACACCTTTGGAGAGATGGTAAAATCACCGTGTCATCAAGTTGCAGCTTCGGGACTACGTAGTTTTAGTGGGGATGTTCACAGAAAAAGGCTTCAGAGAAATTTGAAAATTGGCAAGTGCACTCTCTTGACCTTTTTAAAAATAGTCTGAGTCACTTTCACTTTCAGCCTCCAAACTGTGCTGAATGAATCCTTTGTGCAATTTACAGAAAGTGAAGAACTGTTTGGCAGGCGAGGTAAGTTCAAATCTCTAATAGCCTCTCCTGCATTGAGTAACATTTCTTTTGAGTTCTGAAACACACTTTTTACTATGCTTAGAACTTGCTTGAATGCGACCACAATTTGAGTGCTTTAAAAATACAAGTATAAGCAATGTGTGATGTGCAGTAAGAGACAGGAAATGACAGCCCACATCTGACTTGGTGGAAAGAAATTCTAATTATTGGAGAGGTGTGATTGGAATATTTATTTTTAATACCTATCAGTGGCTCTGTGGGGTGCTTGCTTAGCATCAGTACGGGAGTGCACGTAACATTGAAGAGCTACTTTCTTTCCCTCTGGTCTTTGTGGGAGTATGCAGTGTGACTTGTGATTGTTAAACCACTCTTCTAAAAATACTGATGGAGGATGTTTTATGCTGGCCCATCCCTGGTGCTGGAACTTCTGAGTTCTGTGGTGGGGCATGACCTCAGTGCACCTGCCATTAGGCCAGGCTTACAAGGGACTGGTCGCCTCAAACTCCAAGCCCCCACACTTGCTCTAGTTGCCTCGACTTACAGTTTATATACATCCACATATGCTTCCTGTGCATTAAAAAATGCTTGCACGTGTACATAAAGAGATGTATGTTGAATTTCCTGAAAAACTTGACAGACCTGACATTTTTAACTGTATACGGTTCCCCCCAGGGATAAGCTAGTCTTCAAAAGTAAACATGATGGGTCGCGCAGGGGTTGTGGCACTGGAAAAAAGAGCTGGGTCTCAGCACCGGGCTGGTGCAGCCCTACCTTCTGGCTGCGTGACCTGTGGCAGCTGCAGAGTGGCGGCCACGTCTGTGAAAGAGACTTCGTCTTGTCTCTGCATCAAGCCTGAGAGTGGGGATTCCCAAAGCCGCTGGACCATGCATTCGTGGACTCTGTTCTATAACTTCGGATCTGCATCCTGGGTTTGGCTCTCGAATCAGCGTTGAGGGAAAAGGCCACCTTGGTGATTTTAGTTTTTTAGATATAATTCATGCACCATGAAAGTCACTGTTTAAATTATATGATTCAGTGGTTTTTTAGTATCTTCAGAGTTGTACAACCATGACTACTATCTAATTCCGGAATATTTTCATTGTCCCAAAAACAAGCCCCATACTTGTTAGGGGTCACTTCCTATTGCCCCTCCCCCAGCCCCTGGCAACCGCGGATCCACTTTCTGTCTCTGTGCATTCGCCTGTTCCGGACATTGCACATGAACAGAGTGGAGTATCGGGTGGCCTTTTGTGTCTGGCCTTTCCTTTTATTGCATACAGAATTGTCAAGGTGTATCCGTGGAGTAGCCAGTGTCAGCACCTCTTTCCTTTCTGTGACTGACAATGTTGCATTGTTTGTACATGCCACATTTTGTTTATCCCCTCATCAACTGTGAGCATTTGGGTTGTTTCCATTGGGGCTACTGTAAATAACGCCATTATGACCATGTGTGTATAAGCATTTGTGTAGATGTGTGTTATCATTTCCCTTGTGTGTTCCTAGTAATGCAAGTGGAATTACTGGGTCACATGACAGCCTTGTTTAACTTTTTGAGAAACTGCAAAACTAACCAACTGCACCATTTTACAATCCCACCACCAATGTATGAAAGCTTCAACGTCTCCACATCTTCACCAACCCTTGTTACTGACTTTTGATTGTAGCCATTCTAGTGAGTGTGCACTGGTATGTTAGTGTGATTTCGATTTGCAGTTCCCTACTGACTGAAGATGTTGAGCACATGTTCATATGCCTGTTGGCCATTTGTATTTCCTCTTTGGAGAAATGTCCATTCAAACCCTTTCCTCGTTTTTAATTATTTGTCATTCTATGGTGGAGTTTTAAGTGTTCTTTATGTATCATGGATACAAGTCCCTCATTAGACACATGATTTGCCAATCTTTTCTCCCATTTTGTAGGTCTTTTCATGTTCCTGATGATGTCATTGGAAGCATGAAAGTTTTTAGTTTTGGTGAGGTCCAGTTTATTTATTGTTTCTTTTGTTGCCTGGACTTTGAGTATCTAAGAGACCAATGCCTAATCCCGGGTGATGAAAACTTATGTTCTCATCTAAGGTTTTTATAGCTTTAACTTTTACATTTAGGTTTTTGATTGGTTTTAGGTTAATTTTTGTATATGGTGTGAGGTAGGGGTCCAACTTCATTCTTTCACATGTTGATATCCAGTTGTCCCAGTACTATGTGTTGAAAAGACTATTTTCCCCCATTGGATTCTCTTAATACACTTGTCAAAAATCAATTAACCATAAATATAAGGGTTTATTTCTAAACTCTCACTTTTACTGCATTGACCTTTTGTCTGTCCTTATGCCAGCGCCACACTGTCTTGCTTACCGTAGCTTTGTAGCAAGTTCTGAAATTAGAAAATGTAAGTCTGGCACCTTTCTCAAGATTGTCTTGGCTATTCTGCTTCCCTTGCGTTTTCACAGGAATTGTAGGATCAGCTTGTTGATTTCTGCCCCCAAAAAAGGCACTTAGGATCTCGAAAGGCATTGTTGAATCTGTAGATCAACTGGGGGACTGCTGCCCTCTTAATAATATCATCTTCCAAACTATGAACATAAGATGTTTTTTCCATTTAGTTCTTTTTTTCCTTTTTTCCTTTTTTGCCCTGCTTCCTAAAGTTCTTCTTTAATTTTTTTCAACTCTGTTTTGTAGTTGCTAGTATATATTTTTAACTGATTTTGTTAAAGTCATTTCTGAGTATTTTATTCTTTTTGAGGCTACTAGAAATGGAATTATTTTCTTAGTTTCATTTTTGGATTATTCTTTGTTAGTTCATAGATCTACAATTGGTTTTTATATCTTGATGCCTAGCAGAAATAGTGTCCTTTCATCTGAACTACTTTATTAGTTCTGATAGTTTTGTTAGTGGTTTCCTTAGGATTTTCTACATAAAAGATCGTGTCATCTGAAGGTTTTACTTCTTCCTTTCCAATCTGGTTGCCTTTATTTCTTTCTCTTTTTCTATTTCCCTGGCTAAAACCTTCAGTATAATGTTGATAGAAGTGGCAAGAGTGGAATCTTGTCTGCTTCCTGAGCTTAGGCGAAAGCATTCAGTCTTTCACTGTTATGATGTTAGTTGAGGATTTTTTCATAGATGCCTTTATCAGGTTGAGAAAGTTCCCTTCTAGTCTTAGTTTGTTAAGTGTTGTTTTTTTTTTTTTTATAATGAATGGGTGTTGGGTTTGTAAAAATGCCTTTTCTGCACCTATTGAGATGATTGTGTAGTGGATTTTTTTAATTCTATTGGTATGTCTACTTACCTACATTAATTTTAAAATATTAAACCAATTTGCATTCCTGGGATGAATCCGTTGGTCATGATGTATCCTCCTTTTTATGTTGCTGGGTGTGGCTTGACAGTGTTTTGTTCAGGATTTTGGGGTCTATGTTCATAAGAAATATTGGTCTAGTTTTCTTGTGATGTCTTTAACAAATTTGGATCTTGGCATAATAATGATTTCACAGAAAGATTTAGGAAGTATTCCCTTCTCCTCTGTTTTTAGAAGAGTTGTGTAGGATTGGCGCCAATTCTACCTTAAACAATTGGTAGAATTCATCAGTGAAATTGTGGACCTGAGCTTTTCTTTGTTGGAAATGTTTTGATTGCTAACTCTGTCTCTTTATTAGTTATAGCTCTATTCAGATTTTTAATTTCTTTTTGACTCAATTTCAATAGTTTGTGTCTTTTTTAGGAGTTTTTTCTATTTCATTTGTTATTTAAGTTGTTTGCATGCAATTGTTCAATAGTATTCCTTCATAATCCTTTTTATCTCTGTAAGGTCAAGGAAGTGTTACCGCTTCCATTCTTTTTTTTTTTTTAATGCAACATACAAACTTTATTTAACAAAAGTAACAGGTAGAGTCAAACAGGCACTTACATTAAGAGACAAACTGACTGGAAGAAATTTTATCTTAAACACCCTCCAGTAACCTACTTGCAGTTGCATTTAGCGGGGCTCTGTTGCTGTGAAGAATACAGCTCATGCACAGGCATGGATGAATGATGTGTACGTTTTTCAAGTATTCACTGAATACTACCTTATGTACACATATACATGAAATTTGAAAAGGATTTGATTGACGATCCCAGGCACACTTCATTTCTGTTGATCTTTTGGACGAGGCCATCTAAAGAGAAGAATGTACCGTTCCGGCTGACGAGCCATGTGGTGACCCAGCCGAGCCTCTGTGCACCGCCTCGCCTCCACACCTCCGCAGACATCAGCTGGGTGTGGGTGCTCGTCTGGGCAGTTCCCTGGCATACATGACAGCCAGCACCCGTAGTGCCGTCGAAGTGCTTGTCTGAGCAGCAGTCCTGCTGGGGGCTGTCCTGCTGGCACTGCGGGCTGGGCGCAAGGAGCAGCAGGTCTGCATCCGGCGGAGGAAATGGCTCCCGGTCCGCTCCTGAGTTCAGGGTTTCGGTCTTCTCTCTTTTTCTTGGTCAGTCTAGCTAGGTTATCGATTTTGTTGATTCTTTTCAAAGAACCAACTTTTTGTCATCAATTTTCTTTATGGTGTTTCTTATTCTCTATTTCATTTTTTTCCATTCTGATCTTTACCATACCCTTCATTCTGCTTGCTTTAGGTTTAGTTTACTCTTATTTTTCTAATTTCTTAATATGGACTGTTAGGTTATTGATTGGAGATCTTTCTTCTGTTTAATACAGGCATTTGCAGCTGTACATTTCCTTCTAAGCACTGCTTCAGCAGCATCCAACATGTTTTGGCTGTTGGTAGAAAGAGTTAACATAAGCCTGAATGGCATCCCCGGGAGGGCCGATGCAGGGCTGGCCCCTGGCTGCCATTTGGGAACTTAGATTTTGGGAGATTCCCACCAATCCCAGACCTGCTAAGAGTTATGCCTTAACTGTTTGTACAAACAATATGGTTTTTGCTAACCCTGTGCCTTCCTTTTAGGAATATGGAATTTGGGTATTTGCCAGGGGGAGTATGCCAACATGGCCAGCCCCCAGCAAAACCCCTGCATTCTCAGTCTCTAAGGAGATGTTGGCAACACTTCACACGTGTTGTTGTAATTCATTGCTGGGGGAATTAAATGTATCCTGTGTGACTCCACCAGGCGAGGACCCTGGAACTCTTGCGACTGGTCTCCCCCGATCTTCACCCCTGCGTCTTTTCCCTTTGCTGCTTCTACTTGGTCTCCCTTTGCTGTAATAAATCATAGCCACAAGTACGACTACGTGCTGGGTCCTGTGAGTCTCCCTAGTGAATTACCGAACCTCCAACACGTGTGGTTTTGTTTTCATTCATCTCAAAGTATTTTTAAATGTCCCTTGTGATATTCTTTCCTTTGACCCTTCGTTACTTTAGCATTGTATTCTTTAATTCACATACTTGTGTATTTCTTAAATTTCCTCTTTTTATTGTTTTGAAATTTCACTCCATTGTAGTTGGCAAACATACTACTTGTATGGCTTAAGTCTTTTTCATTATACTGAGACTTGTTTTATGACCTGACAGATGGTCTATCTTGAAGAAGTTTCCACACGCATTGGGAACAATGTGTATTCTGCGGTTGCTGGAATGTTCAGTAAGTGTCGGTTATCTCTGGTTAGTTTACGGTGTTATTTCATCTTTTATTGACATTTCCTTGTTGATCTTCTGTCTAGTTCTATCAATTTTTATAAGTGAGGTATTGAAGTAGGCAACTATTATTTTTGACTTGTTTATTATTCAACAATAAAAGTCTATTATTCCTCCCTTTAATTCTGTGAATTTTTGCTTCATGTATTTTGGGGCTTTGCTGTTAGATGCATATGTGTTTATAATTATTATGTCTTCTTGATGGATTAACCCTTTTATCATTAATAAAATAAGCTTTTTTCTTTGGTAATCATTATATCTTAAAATCTATTTTGTCTAATGTTAATATAGCCACTCCAGCTCTCTTTTGGGTACTTTTTAATGTACTGTATGTTTTCTGTATTTTTACTTTCAACCTATTTGCGTCTTTGAATCTAAAGTGTATCTCCTGTATTGAGTCATTTTATTAATTCATTCTACCCATTTTACCTTTTGATTAGAGTGTTTACCATTTACATTTAATGTAATTATTGATGAGGTAGGATTTATATCTGCCATTTTGCAATTTGCTTTCTACATGAGAATTACAATTACTATCCTGACTTATAAAATCTATGTTGGATAAAACCAACTTAATTTCAACAGCATACAAAATCTTTGCTACTATGTAGCTTTGTATTATACTTCCCCTTCCTCTGTGCTATGATATTACTGTCATACTTTATGCATTATGAGTCAATCAGAACAGCTTTATATTGCTCTATGAGGTTGTCTTTTAATTTTGGTTTGAGAAAAAGAAGTTACAAATGAAAAATACACTTACACTGTCTCTTATATATGCAGTTACCTTTACCAGTGCTCGTTTTTTATGTGGATTTGAGTATCTTTCCTTTCATTTCAACCTGAAGGATTCCCTTTAGTATTTTTTACAGGGCAGGCCTGCTAGTGACGAATTCTCAGTTTTTGTTTATCTTGCAATGTCTTAATTTTTCCTTCATTTTTGAAGGATATTTTGCTAGATATGGGGTTCTTTTTCCTCCAGCACTCTGAATATGTCATTTCACTGCCTTTTGGCCTCCATGGTTTCTGATGAAAAAGTATCTGTTAACTATGTCGAGAATCCCTTGTGCATGATCACTTCCCTCTGGCTGCTTTCAAAATTCTCTGTCTTCTGACAATTTGAATGATAGGTCTCAGTGTGGATCTCTTTGAGCTGCCCTGTTTTGTTGAGACTCTTAGATGGGTAGGTTCATGGCTTTGTCAAATTTGGGAACTTTTTGGCCATTATCTTTTGAAATATTCTTTCTTGCATATTCTTTTCTCTCCCTTAGGAGCTTCCGTGGTGCATATGTTAGTATACTTGATGGCAGCACAAGTACTTGAGCAAGTCCCTCAAGGCTATTTGTTTTCCTTTGATCTTATTTTTTCTTACTCTTCAGACTTGATAATTTCTATTGGTAAGTCTTCAAGCTTACTGCTTTTTTCCTTTGCCATCTCAGATTGCCTTTGAAACCATCAACTGAATTTTTCATTATAGTTACTGTATTTTTAATTTTAGAATTATTCTCTGGTCTTTTTAGAAAATTTTAAAATTTTTATAGCTTTTCTGTATTGAACTTCTCTCTATTGATGTTTCTTGTTTGGTGAGATATCATTTTCATACTTTATTGAACATATTTAAAATAGCTGATTTAAAATAATTTTTAGTAAGTCCAACATCTGGACATTCTCAGAGACAGTTTTTGTTGAGTGTTTCTTTTCCTTTATTAGTCATACTCTCTTGTTTCTTTGTATGTCTTGTAATGTTTTGTAAAATAATGGACATTTTAAATAACACAATGTGGCAACTGTGGAAATGACATTCCCACTCTCCTAACCTAGGTTCATGGTTGCTGTTTGTTCTCGTTGCTATTTGTTTATGTATTGACTTTTTAAAACTAATTTTATATGCTTTGTTGTATGTGGTTACTGAAGTCTCTGCTTGGATATCTTAATTGTCAGCTAATTTCCAGCTCTTGCTGAGGGCTGTTTGTGCCTGTCGGGGCACACTCGCAATGCTGAGGCAGGCAGCTGCCGGCTCTGCCTGAGGTTTCACTGCCGCCGGTGCAGCCAGTGCGAGCGAGCGAGGCCCTTTCAGGTCCTTCCTGAGCCTGGTGCAGCCCTGCATGGGAACACAGCCTTCTAGACTCCTAGGGGCATGTCAGAGCTTTTTGTAGCCCCTAGAGACATGACATTCTCATTTTGAGTTTTTTGGTCAACTTCTTATTTGCCTCAACTGTTTTCACCTCCTCAGGCAGCTTTGATGCTAAACAGTTGTCATTGACTGTTTTCCCTAAACACCCTGCAGGAAGAAGTTGTTCCCAGTAAGTTCCTGAGTTGGGTCAAATAAAAACGAGCCCTGTGAGTGGGGATTCTCCCCATTGTTAAATCTCCAGAGAACTGCCAGACACATCCCATAATGACAGGTTTCTAGGAACAGGGCTCAGGGGAAGCTACAAACACATTCGTTCTCCTCCAATGGCTGCTGGTTTTCACGGCTGTGGTGATTGTAAGGCTGCTGGTTTTCAAGGTGGCTCTGGGAAGAGGGGTGGAATGGGGCAAGTTAAAATACCATGAAGCTCGCTGTTCTTACTGAGATTCAGCCATTTTTCTTGAATAAATGCTGCCTAGAGTTTTGCAAGTCTTTGGCTATTTCTAGGGTTCTGGAAAAGTTTTGACAGTTTTTTTTTAAACAATCTTTGCCAGTGTTCTCATTGCTTATATGGAGGAGTGGATTTTTGGAGGTTCTCACTGCACTGTGCTCACTGACATCCCTTCTCTCAGCTGATTCTAATGCAACTGTGTATGCCATGGGCTGCTATTTGCAAATAAGGTGTGCAGTGTAGCTTTCTGACTTTTGGTACATCAAAACTGACATTTATTGAATTATTATTATTGTAACCCAAAATATTTAATATTCCTCACTTCCCAAATGTCAGGTTTAGTTTAGTCAAGGAAGGATAGAATTTGTTGCTGTGTTGTCTTTTAAAATGTGCTCTGAGGACAGGCTCAGGGAACAGAAATGCATTGTTTCAGCTGAGGTTCCTATTTGGTCATGGGGTTGGGTAGTCTGTGAGAGATTTGTGTCATTCAGCCCTCAGTGACTAACCCAAAGCAAATCAATGCATAAATGCAGCAGTCTAGTAGTAGAAATCAAAACTTCATTGTTGAAATCCCAGCACTATTTTCTGTTTTAGGAAAACTTTACTTCCATGCTGGTAAATTCACGTTCCGTTGTTGGACATTTAGACTCTGATGACAAAACCATTTATTAATGTGAACTTTCAGACTTTGGACAGGTTTTCAAGTACAGTAAGAGTTTGCTAGTAATGAAATCCAAAAGTCTTTTTCTCAAAAGAAAGAGAAAAATGAAAATAACCAAGATGAAATTTGATTATTTATTATTTCCAATATATGTCAGGGATGCAGATATATTCTAGTTGATTAAGTTTCAGAAGAAGCTGTAGGTTAAGATGTTACTGAAAACAGCCCCACTACACTTGAGCCACCTCGAGGGTAGAAGACTCGTGTGAGTCAGCTCACCCCCGCGGCGCTGCTGCCTCTCTGAGCTTCTCAAACACAGTGGCCATTGTTACCACAACTAATTATTAGTCTGCTCCAACAGAATTTGTGTTGATGTTACAAAAACTGTTTATGCTACACAAGCTCTTTATTCATGTAATAATTATAGCATATTTGTCTTAAGTATTTCGCAAGTGTTCTCTTTGGATAATACTGGCAAGATTACGTAATAGTTTCTTGCTCACATTGTTGCTCAAGAACATCAAACATGATGGATTGATTTGATATATAATATGTATATCTTTGGCTCTTAGCATCTTTAGACTTTTACTTTTCTTACATATCAAATAATCTTATTGTGGGAAAATGTCTATTGTTTCTAACACAAATGCCAGGAACCACTTGAGTAAAATATTTGATTGCGATTTTAAGAGAGAGTTCATATAATGATCAAGAGTAATACATGCAAGCCAGCCAAACATCGTGCCAGAAACCAGGGACTTCAAAGAGTCTTCCTTTTAGAACTCCAAAGGAACTAAAATTTATGTTTTTCCATATCGTCCAGCTTACTCATTGGCAGTAAGTAACTGTTGGCAAGAAGCACGCATCACATGGTCCTGGTTCTGCCTCAGAAAGGTCAGCAGGAGGCCCAGACACTGGCCTGTACTCAGCCATGTGCTCTGATCCGGCAACACGTGGTTCAGAGTGCGTTTCGCAATGTTGCATGGCTGATTGATGGTCACTTGCACAAGAAGTTTTTCATTAGCCTTACTGCAAACATCCTGGGAATGATTAACTTTGTGACATAATCTCCTCACACAAAGATGGGAAATTCAAACAGAGCTTCAAAATAGTGTGCTTCAGAAATAACCAAATGTGTTTTGGCTTCTTAATGTGTACGTGATTAACAACTGTTTTAAAGCCAGTGAGTGAAATAGAGAAACCTATTTGGGATTTTTCTTTTTTTTTTTTTCTTTCTTTCTTTCTTTCTTTCTTTCTTTCTTTCTTTCTTTCTTTCTTTCTTTTTAGGAATAGGGATTTCAATGTGAGATTGGTTCATGTGTGAACACTCTTCTACCATATTGTAATTTTATCTTTATATATTCTAGTTTGTTGTTGAAAATGTCAGATCTATTTTATAGCGCTCCATCTTACGAGCCAAATATTGAGTATACAGTTGCTTTTTTACTAAGAATTTTCAGAGCTACAAAGATGTGACTTGCATATTCCCACACACAATGGAAAGTTATGGTGACACTTGTTATTGAGTTCATTCTGCATTTTCTCATAGATTTTCAAATCTTATCCATTGAGTGTGGTCTGAAATGCTGCATGCATGTAGACTCTGCATTGTGAGTAGAAGAAACTCAACCAAAGTAGCTCAGGACAAAGGTAACTTTATTGACTCTTAACCCTGAGCTGTGGAAGGACAGGGAAGTGGCATCCTCAGGGACAAGGGAGCCAGGGCCACAAGGCTGCATGGTGGCATGGAGCCACCATGTTCTCATCACACATGGTGTCTGGTGGGTAGCCACATTCTTTGTGTCTGTCCCTGTAGACCAGCTCCGCCTGAGGGCAGCGCCCAGACACATGCCTCATCGCCAGGGAAGGAGGGGACCTCTCTTTACTTCCAACTCAGAAACTCCCAGGAGAGTCCTCTGATGGGCCTGGCTAAGATCATATGTCCTCCCTGTGGCCAGGGAGGCGGCGTACGATTGGAGGACAGGGACCTTCTCAGGAGAAGAGAGGGCTGCTATCCTGGCCTCCAAAATCAAAGCAGCCACTGAGGGCCAACTTGACCAAATCAGCCATCCTTTCCCCAAGATGCCCCCCTCTTGCCTTAAGACATCTCCTCTGCCTGCTCAGTAAGACCACCCAGAGTTCCGCCTAGCACCTGGGCCAGCTCTGAGTGCAGATGGAGGTCACATCCACTCCTCTTGAGGCCAGACGTAGCTCCACGGGAGGAGGCAGCCCATGGCCTCAATGCTGCTGAGTCCCCTCAGCACGCAGTGTGCCCTGTGATCGAGGGAACCTCTTGCAAATGGGGGAGACGCGTGTCCCGGGTTCCCATCCACACTGTATTCCACATGCTGGGATGGAACTTGACCCAGCCAGCAGGTCTCAGACATCTGTTTGTTGACCCATTTCCCTGGCAGTCCCTTGATCCCTTAGTTAACCTCACAACCGAGGTTCTGGCTGGCGGGAACAGTGGGGAGAATTTCTCACCCGGAGTCTTTACCTCCTCCCTGGTTCATGCACCACCTCATTTTTGTTCGTGCAGTTTTAGAGGGTCCTGGAGGTCATCACTGGCTGAGAGCAGACCTCTTAAACCTTACTTGGCTTTCTGTAGATTTAATGCAGAGAGGGAGACCATTGTCTAACATCCAGTAATGTGATTCTTGTCAAATTATAGTGTTGCATCTGGATCGGGCGGGATCTGAGGGCTGCCTCCTGGCAGGTGCCTCAGGATTCTGCCTCTCTCCAGCCCGCGGCTGCCGGTGTCTACCTTACAGCAGCGGCAAGCACAGGGCTTCTGAGAGGGGCTGTGGCCTGTGCCAGCTACGAACCCACCTGCGAGGACCTGGGCCAGCAACTAGGGGAGGAGCCAGAGCCACTGTCAGGGAAGTGGGTGATGTGGAGACAGGGGATGGAGAAGGCGCCAAGGCCTGTGTCAAAACTCTTTAGGGGACCGTTAACACTGATAGAGCTTGAGCTAAGAGAAAGACACTCCAGGGCCTACCCAATTTTAGCAGCCACTAGATCTGTAGGCTGAGGTGCTCCCAGAACTCGGTCTCTTCCTCTCCCTTGCCATCGGGCTTCTCTGTGGGAGAGGACTTGCCTCACGCCACCCCCAGCAGCCCCAGCCTCCTACCAGAAAGCAGGGAGCTCTTACTACCTGCCTGGAGATGTCTGGGGAGGATGAAGGCCCTTGGCGGGGATTAGGGGCAGTAGAGGGTGCAGGAGACACCTGCCACGCTAGGTTTTTAACTCCATCAGCCAGCCGTGCAGGGTATTGCCGGGCCTGCCCGTGCTCCTGTGTCTCTAGGTTATTAGACACGTCTTCGCTGCTGCACACACAGCGGCCCAGACACCCAGCATGTAGCCTGTGGTCTCCAGGAAGCCACTCAGTTGTTGCACCGTTCTCCAAATCCCTGTTGCCACCAACTGAGTAAACATGCTCAGCCGGGTAGAGCCCTGTTCTCCCACTGCTGCAAGCATTGTGTGTTTAATGAAGTACTATTCACTGTAAGTTGTCACTTGGTCGTCATGTTGGTTATTTGTCATTTTGTTTTCTCAGAAGATGGTAAAAGTCCAGTTGTGCTCATGCTGGGCTCCTCAAGATATTTTCATGCTCACACTGAGAAATGGGAGCCCTGCTTTCTACCGCTCTGGCGCAGTTGTGCCGTTTGCTGCTGCAAGACGATCAGGCCACACAAGTGAACTTTTCCTGAATAGCACAGCCCGTTTCCTAAATGCAGCCTCTGAGGAAGAGAACATTCGGTTTCCTTTCTTCTGAACAATTTCTGTGACAGCTCAGTTAGTGTAAGACCACTTAACCTGCGTGCTGCATGCTGGCGCAGAGCAGAGAGGAGAAGGCAGGAGGAGGAGGGAACCACAGCCTCCTCCCCTCCAAAGCCCTGCGCTCCAGTTCTTTCCTTTCAAGAACAGGCTTTATAAAAACCTCCTTTTGCTGGTACTTTCGATTGCTTCATGTGACAGCAGTGGCGGGCGAGGCTTATTAGTGTCAAGTGGACAGTGTAACTGATGTGACTTTCCTTCCGCTTCACTGACAAAGCTTTGCATGTTCTCTGCTCAGCCTCCGTGCTGGGGAAGTGTGTGTTTGCAGACCCGAGGCACCTCTGATTCTGGCTCCTTCTCACGTCAGTGGTTAAACATTGGCTTTTGAACCGGGCTCTCCGGGAGCCTGTGGTCCCCGCATTCCAGCTCCTCCAGGGCGGAGTGGCCAGCGCCCTGCACCCTGCTGCGCCGCGGGGGCTGCGCTGACGACACCGGGCTGCTTCCTGGAACCGACGCAGATACGAACCACTGGCTGTGCTGGAGTTCCAGGACTCCTCTGCCGGTTACAAAACCCTGTGTCATAACTGCACTTATCATTTTTTTCTAGCGCTGGCTTCCCCAAGAAGGATGTTTTGTGTGTTGGGTGCGTGTTTGAGATCTCCTTTTGGTAATTATTTTGGGAAACGTTCAGAGGCCAAAAATCGTGACAAGCTAGGAGGCTTCCTTGCTGGCTCCATGTGGTCCTGAGGGCTCTGGCACACAGGGGTTCTGCTAAGGAGCCGAGACTGACCACCACGCGGCCAGGGTTCCCGAGACCCCTGCCCAGCACTGTCCTGCTGAGGAGGTGCTGGCAGGGACGGGTTAATCCTCTAGGTCGTAAAACCTTAAATGCCTGTTGTTAGCGGCTTAATCTACACCCCTCCTTGCAGAAGTCTTTTGACTTGTAGGGGAAAAATGGTATTTAAGATCTGGGTTAGTCAAGAGGGTGGAGTGAGCTAAGTTTAGTGGAGGCTAAAAATAGCCCCAGCTGCAGCCTTGGGGCCTGGGACCTCCTCCTCCCCCCACCCCCAGTCCTCCAGCGAGCCGCACCCTCAGAGGCCCGTGCGTAATTCTAACCAGCCTGCAAATGTCATTTCTAGGATTGTCCCAACCGGTTACTCATATGTCAGATTCCCATTCTCTTGTTATGTTTCACGCAGGGGCTGCGTTTCCACAGAAAGGTGAGTCACCACCAGAGGCTGTAAAGCGAGGGAGTGGCGCCATAAACTGGAAGAAAGAGGTGGGGACGGAGCCATTTACAGCGCTCGGGGGTGGCTTTCTTCTCCATAGGTTAATTTTTGTCTTAACAACCAAGATAAGGTTGGATGGCCCTTTTGTAAGAAATCTATTTCAGTACAAGGGATTATTTGAACTTCTTTTTTTAAAGCCAAAGGCATTTTTTGTGGTTCTCAACTTACAAATAAAATATATGAATAGTTGTTTAATGGGCATTTACATGCTGACTGCCTGCGACTGTGTTTAGTGCATTCCCTGCGCGCCATTTAGGGAGGTCTGGAAATGCCCCCTTTCTTCTCCTTGAGGGTAATCGGTAGGTATCAGCCCCCACTTGAGGCTGTGCTCCTTGCTCCGAACAGATGGTGATTTGCAAACTGAATGCTATTCTGGTGGACTTATTTAGGAAAAAGATCTAAAAATAGACTTGAATAAGTATAACCTGCAAAAATGAGTTGTCAGCTCTTTTTATCCTGCTGGGTTGAAAACAAAGCTGTCAGCAATTTCCTCATGTTGAGGAATCTGCATGCTTTCTTATTTTAGAGAAAGTTTTTCAGGATCCCCTTAAATCTTTAAGTGTCAACAAATTACCACCTGTTGTTCTAGAGACTCTCAGACGGATGGGACCCGCTCCCTGCTTACTGTGGGGAGCAGTCATTTGCCCCTCTGAGAATTGGGCCCAGCCCAGATTCAGCCCTTTTTTTAAAGGTACTTTGTGCAGCTTTTGCAGCAGGGAACAATATGTGACGGTCATCCCCAGCCTTGTCGACACTGTTTTCTGTGAAATGACCCCATATGGTAACCGAGTGATGTACACCCCAGAGAAAAGTCAGGAACGGAACTGGATCTTGTTTCCCATGGGACAGGGGCTTCCTTGGACGTGGGAAACCAAATGAAGATGGAAATGATACCTCCCTGGGAGAAGAGGGGTGCACAGAGCAGTCCCTAGCACTCCCCACAGTCTCCCTTTGGTGGTCAAATGTCCTGGCCTGAGCAAGCCAGCCTTGCCCTTGGGCTGCCCACCGATGCAGAGAGCTTGCTGGTTCTTGGCGAGGCTCTGTGCGTTCCCGCGGGAGAAACCGGCTCCGGCCCGTGGAAACAGAGTGACTGAGTGGTGCTGAACTCAGCAGAGCCGGGTCCTGCAGGCCAGCCCTCTGAGAAAGCCCACTTAGCCCCATCTGCCTATGCGCAGCCTCTCTAGCTCCAAGCAGCTCTGTCAAACTATTTGTCCCCAAAACCAGACTGTCACCAACAGGGGTCGGGATTCTGCTGCTTAGAAACGTCTCCATTCAGCTTTGACTGTGTTTGAACCTTCTTGTACTTTCTGGAAAGAACAGGAGCAGCCCAGTTCTCACCTACCAACACACAGGTGCGTGTGTGTGCACACACGCCACAGCACAGTGCGCTGAGGAGAGGGCCGCTCCTCCTGGGCTGGGCATGGTGACATGCCTGAGGACAATAGGAAGAAAAGAGAGGTGCGTAGGGACTGTGAGGGCCTCAGACAGCCAGACCAGCCAGTTGGTGTCTAGGGAGTCGCAGCTGTCTGGGGCTCTAAGGAACCAGCAGCTCTATCAAGTCATCAAGAAGGCCAAGGCCAAGGTCAGACAACCACCACTGTCACTGTCACTGGCACTGGGTGACAGGTCAAGCCTGGACAGAAGGTGTTGGTGGCTCCTGCCTTTTCAGTCTGGTGGGGAACTGCCCAGCCATCAGAGAGTCTTGTGTTAGCTAGTGAATTATAATCATTTAATTTGACCTGTTTGTAAAAGGCACTGGGGAGGATGGGAGGTGAGGGGATGTTTCCATACATATATATATATATACACACACATACATATATATATATAAAATAGGTACATGTATTTCCTATGTACATAAATTTTATTTTTGTTTATATATGTAAAATACCTGTACCTATTCTAATTTTTCTACTATTGTATTAGTTTTCTGTGGCTGCTATAACAACCACAAAGTTACTGGCTTCGAACAACGCACATCTGACAGTGGTGTGTTCAGAAGCCTGTAGAGGTTCTCACTGGACTACAGGACGGCAAGGGCAGGGCTGGGTCTCTGCCAAGGCCACGGGAGGATCCCTGCCTTCGCCTTTCCAGCTGCGTGGGCAGCCGTGGTCCTCACTGTCCCGGAAAGCAGCAGCAGGAGGTCGAGTCTCCCCGCCTCCCTCGCTCACCTGCAGTTAAGGGCCCCTGGGATCCAGATGATCACAGAACGCTCTCCCTATTTTAAGGTCAGCTGACTAGCAGCTGACATCCTTTGCACGCAACCTGACACACTCATGGGGTCCAGGGATTAGGGCATGAACAGCTTTGGGGGCCGGTGTTCACTTAGCACAACAACATGCTGGTACCTTATTTTAATTAGCCAAGGAGGCTAGGAAAGCCAGACGGCTCTGGTCACTTCATACTGATTTTCATTCTAGCTTGGAATATTCACCTTCATTTCTGTAACCAGAGTTCCTGCAGTTCTCGGCTCTAACTCTAAATTTAAATTAATTCAATCTCAGTCATTCCAGATCATGGCTTTTCAATTTCTATGCTCTTGATTGATCAGGCAATTTTATTGTATTTCTGTTTTCTTAGAAGTTTCTGTATTTCTTGAAAACTGGCAATTTTGAAAACACGTGTCTGTTGCCTTTGACTAGAGTGATGATGTAACTGGGTATCAAATGCTTGGGCACACTTTTTTCTTCTCTTACCGTCTGGAAACTCATTCTACTAGTCTTGTGCATTGCTGGTAAGACTGAGAACGATGGATCACTTTCACCAACAATTCTGCACAGAATTCTTAATTGTAAGCCACTAAATTTGTCTCGATAGAGCAGGCGCACTGTTGACAGCCCGGCCTGGGATGCCCCATGCCCAGCTGTATTCCACACTGCCTTCAGGTTGCCTGGTCGTGCCCATAGGCCTGTCCCCCTGAGAGCCGTGGACTTCCAGTCTCCATCTGCAGCTCCCGTTTCCTTCACAGCCAAGGAGGGGAAGGACAGGGCAGCCACCTGGGTTTTCACCCAGAGGTGACTCATCTGTGGTAGAAGGGACCCTCAAAATAAGATGCTACATGTGTCCTATTCCTGGGCCACCCGGGCTCTGACCTTGTTCTCTCTTATTTATTATCTACTGCAGAAAATCGCTGTTTATGCCCAGCACAGCGAGCTAGAGCGGTCGGCTCCCAGCCATCCTTCCCGCCCAGACAGCTGGGCTGAGTCCTGGCAGGCGGTCTGCCCTTGGGAGGGGCTTCTGCCCTGATTGGGGTCCGAGTCTCTCCCTGCATGGCCTTCCGTGATGGTGGTCAGGGGTGTCCCCCTCCCTGAAATGCATGGGGTACATTATGGGTTGGTGGGGGACAGGGTGGGGGTGGGGTGGTCATAAGGAGCCGGCACAGATTCCAGGTCCCTACATGTGTGGTGTGAGGTTGATCCCCTTTCTTACTCTGAGCATAGCTGGTATTTTATTTTTCTGTTGTTGCTCTTTTATGGGAATTTATGTTCTAAGGTTTGGGAGAAGAAGGTTTTGTCAGCTCCCATCATTCCTGGAGGGCGAACAGCGTTTGAAAGTAGAGCTCATGCTCAAGTTCCCAGGGAGGGGCCGGGGTGTCTGGGAAGGCAAACCGCGAGCTCGGCGACAAGCACTGCCCGCCACGACCACTGCCCGCCACAAACACTGCCCCACAACAAGCACTGCCCGCGACAAGCACTGCCCGCGACACGCACTGCCCGCCACTGTGGTGCCAGCCTTCCTGCAGCTCCTGGAAACCCATCATTCCAGGCCTCTGTGTAGACCAGGCTCACTCTGTATTTCCTCCTGTGTCCTCCACTTGTGTGAGAGAAAACATATATCTAATACGTCGAGAGGAAGATTTAAAACTTATTTTCTGATTCCTCTAGCTTTTAGAAATGAACTTCACCTCACATATTTACAGCCCCGTCCCCCAGCTGACGGGCTAATGAGGGCACCTCCTCTGCACAAATAGACGCCGTTGTGACAGGGACTGTGCAACCAGACAGAGGGGAACTCAGCCTGCCTGTGCCATTTATCAACTGATGACTCAGTCCATGTCTTGCCTCTCTAAACCATTTTTTTTGTTTAAAAATGAGGTGGTAATAATACGACCTCACGGTTCCAGTGTGTGGGAACTGCCTCAGACACAGACGGGCTCATGGGGCTGGCACCCGGGCAGAGAGCAGGGAAGGGCCTGAGGTGCAGTCACTTGGGGGCTGCAGCGGACCCCACAGGGAGCTCTAAGCTGGATGGCCTTTCAGAGGGCTCCAAGTTTGGGCAAGGGAACTTCATGCCCCACATCCACCAGTCACTGGGTGCATTGGATGTCATGGGACAGGTGCTTCTCTCAGAGCGCAGGCAATTCTCAAAGAGGGGACAGCTGACACCTGAGGCCAACAACCTCCCACGCTGGGAATAAATCCTCCATCTTGAAGGGGAACCTGGGTGGCATACCAGTGCCCATGACAAGCAAGGAGCAGCTGCTACCAGCCCTGGGCCTATGATGGACATGGCCACTCCCAGGATGGTGCCACCAAAGCAGGGAATAAATGCCTTGAACTCCCCTCGCTCCCACCAGTCTCCTGTGGATTCACTCAGTGACCCAGCTGGAAGGCAGAGGCACAGGAGCCTAGACCGTGCAGCCCACAGTGTCGGGACAGAAAGTGGGTCTGGGGTCAGTGCACTCAGAGAACAGCCAGCACACCCAGCGCCAGGGCTCAGCTTCTCTCCCTAAGACCCATTCCTGGTCTTCAGGCTTCTCAGCTGGGATGGGGTGCTGCTGCCTCGTGGACACATCTCCTGAGGCTGGCTGAAAAGCTTTAATCTAAACAGCTGCCAAGGCAGTAACATCCCAGCATCTGGCTGGATTGTCTGATTTGGGACGTGGATGGTGTCCCCAGATCATCTGCTTATCCCAAAGCCTTGTTTTCTCATTTCTCACTTTAGCTACAGCTCTATTCCTTGAAGTTTGACTTCTCTGGGGGTGAGGGTGCAAGACTGCTCCTAAATTCATTTCAAACTCTTAATACTAGAAAGCCTTCTCTCTAGAAAGAAAAAATGACATTTCTTTGGAGACACTGGGAGCTTTGCAGACATTAAATAACAATATAAGAAGTTGCTGGACCAGACAAGGACTTTAGGCAAAGAAGTGGGGAAGCCTGCCTCCTTCTGCTTGCTAGACCCATGGCCATTTCTCTGGGCCACCACTTCGTTCTTGGTGGAGGCCTCCAGCAGCATTGGTGGCCTAAACCTTTAGCCTTTCCATGGGGACTGTCATGAGAAAATGGCTTCTGGGGCCTTTAGGCTGTCTGGGATGGGCAAGGAGGGAGCTGCAGGGACTGTGGGCAAGTCCCTCGCCAAGGGCACAGGGGACTGCACGTAACCAGGGCTATTGTGTATGACATTTAGTCTATCTTTTAAATTGTTTTACTAATCATTTTGCGGGGGTTTGATTTTTGTCATGGAATTTTTGAAATGGTATCTCTAAAATTCTGGATTATCTAAATATCTCTGGATTTTTCTCTTTCCACTCCAGAATTAAGCAGAACTTTTTTTTTAGAGCTTCAGCCAGTCCTATTAAGAAGCAAAATTTATTTCTTATAATTTAGTCTTGAGGGCAAGGCAACTGGCCCCCCTGCTTCCCCCAAAGTCCTCCTTCAACTGCCATCCTCCCCCACCCCCACTGGCCTCTGTGGAACATCACTGGGGACACCTCATTGGAGACCTGAGTGCACCATCATCAGGGTGGAAGCCACCTTACAGGGCTCTGTGAGGGATGTGTGTGTCTGTTTCTCTGGGTGCCTGAGGTCAGCAGAGCCCAGTAGGCACAGAGAAGCCCAGTGGCATTTCAGTTATTGCTGTGTAACAAACCATCCCAAAATATGATGCTTGAAACAACACAACCTTTTCAGCGGAGTGGTTCTAACACTGCACTTGCTATTGGCTGGGGCTGCTCCTGTGGCTGTGTTTAGCTTTGGGATCAGTCCAGCTGGAACGTCAAAGCTGACCTCCCATCCTCCAGGGTCCTCCCAACCACGGCCATGATCACTCACAGGTCTAGGCTGGCTTCCTGTGGCCTGGCTCTAATTGGGAGAAAGTGGAAGCTCAAAGCCTCTGAAGGGTTGGGCTTGAAAGGCCCAGAAGGCCACTTTTACCATATGCTATTGGCCAAAGATGAGAGGAAGGAAACTCTAGGTCTCATGTGCCAGAACAGAGATTAAATGAGATGCTGTATGTATTCCTTGCAAGAAGTGGTCCAAAGCCTGAAAGAAGTGGTGGTCAGTTGGTGCAAGTTGTGATGAATACAATGGATGACAGAGTTTCCAAGTCCAGCTTCTATAGTCTGAGCAGTGTTGTTTGTGTGGCATGTGGTCAAGTGTTGTCTCACAAGAGTATTGGCGTGTCTCTGTTGACAAATCTCGGCTCCTTCATCAGCAAGCATCCTCATCACTTCATCCAATTGGTTGCAGTAGACATCTGCTATAATCTATCGAGTAGGTTTCATGAAGTGGATAATACCAGCGATGGACCACCAAACAGATACCATTAGCTTTTTTTTGATGAATATTCAGTTTTGGATTGTGTTTCAGAACTTCATCTTTATTCAGCCTGGTGCCCAATTCTTGTGATTGCCAAAAAGAATCCATTTTTCATCACACATCACAATACGGTACCGAAATGGTTCAGCTTTTTGTTGTGACAGCAAAGAAAAGCAAGCTCCAAGACTATTTCTCTTCTTTTTTTTTTTCCAATTTTTTTTTTTGAGACAGAGTCTCACTCTGTTGCCCAGGCTTAATGCCGTGGCATCAGCCTAGCTCACAGCAACCTCAAACTCCTTGGCTCAAACGATCCTTCTGCCTCAGCCTCCCAAGTAGCTGGGACTACAGGCATGCGCCACCATGCCCGGCTAATTTTTTCTATATATATTTAGTTTGCCAATTAATTTCTTTCTATTATTAGTAGAGACGGGGTCTCGCTCTTGCTCAGGT
>CAUYRT010000124.1:0-18618 GCA_963574885.1 Lepilemur ruficaudatus
TATATATCTTTTAACTTATCAAATCCTACTTTAATGAAGACTATCCTACAAAAACATCAGTATGTAACAACATACAGGCATACCTCAAAGATACCGTGGGTTCGGTTCCAGACCACCATAGTAAAGTGAATATTGCAATAAAGTGAGTCACACAAACTTTTTGGTTTCCTACTACATATAAAAGTTAGGTTTACGCTACACTGTAGTCTATTAAGTGTGCAATAGCATTATGTCTAAAAAAAAGTACATACTTTAATTAAAAACTAGTTATTGCTAAAAAATGCCAATGATTATCTGAGTGTAGAGCAAGTCATAATCTTTTTGCTGGTGGGGGGTTGTGCCTTGATGTTGACGGCTGCTGACCGATCAGGGTAGTGGCTGTTGACGTTTGAAGTGTCTGTGACAATTTTTAAAAGACAACAATGAAGTTTGCTTCATTGATTGACTTTTCATCTCATGAAAGATTTCTGTCTGGCATACAATGCTGTTTGGTAGCATTTTACCCACAGTAGAACTTCTTTCAAAATTGGAGTCCATCCTCTCCAACCCTGCCACTGCTTTGTGAACTGAGTCTGTGTAATATTCTAAATCCTTTGTTGTCACATCAACAACGTCCACAGCATCTTCACCAGGAGTAGATTTCATCTCAAGAAGCCACTCCCTTTTCACATCCATAAGAAATAACTCCTCGTCCATTCAAGTTTCATCCTGAGATTGTAGCAACTCAGTCACATCTTCAGGCTCCACTTCTAATTCTACTTCTCTTGCTATTTCCTCCATATCTGCAGTGACTTTCTCCACTGAAGTCTTGAACCCCTCAAAGTCATCCACGAGGGTTGGAATTAACATCCTCCAAACTCCTATTAATGTTGCTATTTTGGCCTCCTTCCATGAATCACAAATATTCTTAATGACATCTAGCATGAAGAAACCTTTCCAGAAAGTTTTTAATTTACTTTGTCCAGATGCATCCGAGGAATCATTATGTATGGCAGCTATAGCCTTACAAATATATTTCTTAAATAAGAAGACTTGAAAGTCAAAATTACTCCTTGATCCACGGGCTGTAGAATAGATGTTGGATTAGCAGGCACGAAAACAACAGTAATCTGCTTGTACACTTCCGTCAGAGCTCTTGGGTGACCAGGAGCATTGTCAATGAGCTGTAATATTTTTCAAGAAATCTTTTTTTCTGAGCAGTAGGTCTCAACAGTGGGCTTCAAATATTCAGTAAACCATGCTGTAAACAGATGTGCTGTCATCTAGGCTTTATCTTTCCATTTATAGCATGCAGGCAGAGTAGATTTAGCATCATTATTAAGGGCCCTAGGAGTTTCAGAATGGTAAGTGAGCCTTAGCTTCAATGTAAAGCTACCAGCGGCATTATTCTCTAACAAGAGAGTCAGCTTGCCTTTTGAAGCTTTGAAAGAAGGTGTTGACTTCTCCTCTCTAGCTGTGAAAACCCTAGATGACATCTTCTTACAATAGAAAACTGTTTCATCTACAATGATAATCTGTTGTTCAGTGTAGCCACCTTCATCAGTTATCTTAGCCGGAGCTTCCGACTTGCTGCAGCTTCTACGTTAGCACTTGTGTTTTTATTTTACAGAGACGGCTTCTTAAACCTCATGAAACCACCTCTGCTAGCTTCACATTTTTCTTCATCAGCTTCCTCACCTCTCTCAGCCTTCACAGAATTGAAGAGAGTTAGGACTTTGCTCTGGATTAGGCGTTCGCTTAAGGGAATGTTGTGGCTGGTTTGATCTTCTATCCAGACCACTCAAACTTTCCCCCATCAGCAATAATGTTGAATCGCTTTCTTATCATTTGTGTGTTTGCTGGAAGAGCACTTTTAATTTCCTTCATGAACTTTTTCTTTGTGTTCACAACTTGGCTAACTGTTTGGTGCAAAAAACCTAGCTTTTCGCCTAATTCAGGCTTTTGACATGCCTTCCTTACTAAGCTTAATCATTTCTAGCTTTTCATTTAAAGTGAGAGAAACACCCCGAAAGAATTGCAATAGTAACAAAGATCACTAATCACAGATCACCATGACAGATACAATAATGAAGAAGTTTGAAATACAGAATTAACAAAACATGTGGCACAATGACACGAAATGAGCACATGACATTGGGAAAATGGTGCCAATAGATTTGCCTGATGCAACATTGTCACAAACTTTCAGTTCGTTAAACAAACAAAAAACACCTGCAATATCTTAAGTGCAATAAAGCACAAAGCAATAAAACAAGGTATGCTTGTTTGTATGTTTGAGGACATTTGTTGCAGTCTTGCTAGTTACAATTATATTGTAGCAAAATCTAGAAAAAAATTGAATGTCTATCAATAGAGGAATGATTTAATAAGTTTATAGTATACATATACTTTAGAATATCTGCAGTTATATCAATGAAGGTGACTTGACCAGAGGGATGTTTATATTACTGGGTAGACTATTGTGTATAGCGTGATTTCAGTTTTGCAAAAACAAAGTCCTTTCTATTCATCCATTAGTGTTAAAATATGTACAGACACAGAAAAAGGTATGGAAAGACATGTACCAAATTAGTAATGTTAGTTACCTTGGGAAGTGGGGGATAATATAGTATTATTTGTCTCGTTGCTATAAACATGTTACTTTTGTAATGTAAAAAAAAAAAAAAAAAAAAAAGAAGGGGACTCATCATGTCTAACTTCCTGCCAGGGCAGGATTCTTAGGATTCTTCAATCTGCCCTGGACTCTTCTTGGGAAAACTTAAGCAGCTCGACTGACACAACTTCCTCATTCCTGTGAGTTTAGAACTGCTGTCCTGAACTGTCCACCTGTCTGTTCCCTGGGTGACAAAGAGCCAGGCTGCTCCTTTCCCCCTTCAGATATTTGAGGACAGCTCTCAATCCATCCCCTCCCCACTTTGATGGGTTCTACCGAGACTTGGCCCCCAATCTTTTCACCCCACTAATGGTCAGGGCCAGTTGGCCTCCACTAATGCTTTGCTTTACAGAACACAATCTACCAATTTAGAACACAGACAGACCTTTATTCTTCCAAAGAAGACATGTGCTTTCTGCTTGCGTAGGTCAAAAGCAGATTTACCTTTGTCATTGTCTTTATCATATTGTCCACTAAAATTCCTAGTCTTTTTTCAAATAAATTAATGTCAAGCCAAATCTCTTTCATACTATTGACTGTTTTCAACCTGAATGTGATTTCCTAACCTCTCCTCCTGGATCTACTTCTTTCTCTTAAAAATGAAATACAGGGGTAGAAAGTGGTATGTATGGGATGGTGGTGGGAAGCTAAGGAACTGTGGATTGTGGACAGTTGGGTTTTTCTGCCCAAGGAAGGCGGTTGGTCGGAGGATGAGCAAACAAGTTAGGAAGGTGCAGAAGACAACGGCAATGTTCTGAAATCACGCTTGCGGGTGGGAGAGACTCAAATCCTCTGTTCCCTGGTGGCTGGGGTAGATTCGAATGTAATGATCTTGGAAAATAAAATTGTTATACGACAGAGACAGAAGAGAGATAACTTCAGAGGGGAAGGTTTGCTAGTTCCAAGGAGAGACAGCAGGGATAGGAAAAGCACAGAGGTAAAAGGAATGGGACGAGAAAGAAAAAAAGGTATCTGAGAAAAAAAGCAGAAATCGGACTCTATAGAGAAAAAAAGGTAGCAAGCCTTCAGAAGTAACGATGGAGAAAGAGAAGAAAGCAGGGAGGTGAAATAATATTCTAGGCTGGGCTCTTTAGATTTTAAGAAATAGAAACCTTCTCAAATTTACTTAAAAAAAAAAAAAGCCAAAAGGATTATTGTAGGATAGAAAAATATTACAGATCATCAGGACTGGAATGAAACATGTGACATGAACAGGGACTTGGCAGGCTGTTAGGGACCTGGAAAAACATGCTTTGTCTTTCTGTTTTCCCCTCTGCCTGTCTCTGTTAGGGGCCACCTGGCCTCTTACACGGCTTCTCTCTGCCTGTCTGGCCCTTTCTCTTCTCTTTACCAGTGACTTCATCTGTTTACCAGTCTGAACATGGCCTTCAGTGAGTCACTCCGGCACCGAATTTATAGCACGTTCGGCCTAAGCGCCCAGGAGAAAGCGACAAGGAAACAAGCCGCAGGGAAACAAAGTAGGGAGAACGAGTGAGTCAGACCCCTCCGATTAGGGCTCGTCCTTGCCCCCTGGACACCCCATATTCGTAGGCACCTCCACACCGGTTCCTAGGCTATTCCCTGTTCACCCACTTCTCTCCACCCACCCTCTTCCCTAAGTCTTCCCTGAACCTGATCGCTCCGGTGGATAGAGCTCTTCTCATTCCTCATTGCTTGTACGTCTGCAGTCCGGTGGGGAATATACTTTCCTGAGTCCTAAAGAAAACGATTATTTCTCTAGCTTCCTTCTCCAACCTGGCACTATGTTGATCACCCTCCTGGAATCATTTTTCTAACTCGAGTTCCTAGTGTTCTCATTTCGATTTCTAAGTCTATTGCTCAAGGGGAGCAAAGCACAAATTGGTCACTATTTTCTGGATGGAAATTTTATTTTGTTTGGAGCGCTGTTATAATTGCCTTTCAATCTTTTTTCAGGCAATGACCCTATTTATTTAACTCTCCCTTATCATTTTCACTTCCCTACTGATCTTAGAAGTTCTATGAGCCTTTTTCATGGCCATCAGATTCATTTTAAAACTAGATCCTTATACCATATTATTAATAGAATAATAGTTTATCCTGAACCGAACAAAATTGGGTAATTACTTCTTCTGGAACAACATATTATTTTGGGTGATTTATGCCTGGTCTAGTTTTAACTAACTTTCATGTCATTTACTAAGACCCCGAGATCTTTTTCTGTGATTTTACTTTGGCTGCATTTCCACATTATACACCTGAGTGGTTGAATTTTCTCTCCATGTGCACCAGCACTGTGCTTTGTCCTTTTAGAACTCTATAGCCTATCTATTCCCTCCAGGTTTTCAAGGTTGCTATCCATTTCTGTACTCATTTCTGACCTCTTCTTTGCCCCCTAGTTTTGTGACGTGTAAGCCTGCAGGATAGGGGAGAAGGGGAAAAGTGGCAGAGATGGAGGCTGTATTCTTTGAGGTTGACTCGTAGGACTGTAGACTCCATTAATTTTTTTTTTTCTTCCTGGAGGAAGGCATATGAATTATTTTCTCCAACAGCAAACACAGGACCTCCTTGAAAAACCATAAAGCTCGGAGGCAACAGAAAGGAAAGGAAAACTTAAAAGGCAGGGAAAACTAATCATACAGAGGGAAAGAGAACAAATGTGCAGTTCATTTAAAATCACTGTAGTTGAACATCGAATTACTGTACCTGACGTCCACCTATTTTATATTCTATTGAGTACTTATTTTGCCTCTAATCTGAGAATAATTATATACTGCACTGCATCGCATATGCACTTAATATGTGAATTCAACTATACATGTGTAGCATAAAGCAGAAAAAAGGAAGAAGGAAACACATTTAAATAATGGGTCGGAGACCCCCAGGTGAGCATGAGATGGGGAGGGGGGGAGTCTGCTCTTCCCTCAGACTGTCTGGGTAGATCTCATCTCTGAGAATCTCGCTATGTTGAATAAGCTACTAAGGTTTCAAGAACTGTATTTTTCATAAATAGCTCCCCACAGTTTTTACAATAGCCCTACATTCTACATTATTTTGATATTCTACATATTTGCACATATATATTCTTATGTACAGAGTTTATAAAAACTATGAACACTATATCTTATGGACGATGTATAGGGTTTTTCAAGAATGTTTTTGACCAAAGCTCACTCTTGCTTTATGGGAGGGCTTTGGAATCTAACCTCTGTAAAACCGCCACTTTCCTGCCCTTTTCCAAACACCTACGATTCCCCATATGCTTTATATACATATGGCCTCCTTTAAACGTTACAAAAATCCTGCAGGTTTGACATCGTAAATATTTTACAGACCTAAAAGAGCTGAGGCCAGTGAGGTTAGGTGACATGGCAAGTCATTAGGTCATCAGCGAGGATCGGCACGGCGAGGAGTCCAGCGCCTTCCGAGGCTGGCAGAGAACGGGCAATAGCAGGGCACTTTCTGGTCAAGTTATTTGACTTCAAGTATAAAGAAGATTTACGGGTTATCTAGATCTTTAAAAATGAGTCAAATACAAGAGGGAAAAATAAGTCTGGCTGCAGGTTCTCTCTACAGTAAACTCACTGTCAGAGTCATAACCAAAAAAACGTCTGCAAAGTTATGACAGTTTTACATCTCTCAGGCCGTGATTCAGCATAGAAACGACACTCACTGAACACGGTATTTATACGCCTCTGTTAGAACGTAAGCTGCTTAGCGGCGGGGTCTGACTGTATCATTTTCCATCGTACCCCAGCGCCTAGGACACGGGGCCTTACACACAGTAGATACTAAACAAGTGTTTGTTGAAAGAATGAAAAAAAAAATTTAAAGAAAGAAAATCAGAGATTTTTCTTATTCAAGGATTCCTAAACTGGCTTTTCATAAGAATCATCTGAGCACTCCTAAAGAGAAATAGAATAGATCCATATTTTGAGATTCTAACTCAGTTGGTCTGGGGTGAGACTTGTGTACATCACTTTCTAAAAAGCTCCCCAGATAATCAAGGGAAGGTCAGAGTGGTGTTTTCTAACACTCCTTAAGTACACTTTTCAGATTTTTTGCCTTATCTGTTTTACCTGTACTATTATCTGTTAATACTTAATATTTTCTTTAATTTGCTTTTTAGTTAAGTGCATTTATTTTGATAGGGAACTTTATATTATTGTAATATATTTTTAAAAACTAATTTTCTATGAATTGCCAAAAAAAGAAAATTATAAAAGTAAGCACAATGAAAAAAATTGTTCTTAAATTCCAGCAAGATATGGTCACCTAGAAAGACTTAGAGATTAAGGTCAGTTTTTAGTTTAAAAAAAAAAACCAAGATTTATAAGTGTTATGAAAGCGGTTAAAAAAATACTAACATCAAAGTGAGATTTGGGGCTTGATGTCATCAGAATGACTTAACAAGGAATAAGAAGGGAATAACTTCCTCAGTTATGTGATCAATGTAACTTCAAGCTGTGTCCACACCCCAGCCTTGGAGAAACACAGTGCTATACGCAGGTGACCAGCTCAGCACCTGGGACATGTTAAGTGATTCACATATGTCGATTTCAAGTATTTATAGAAACTGTACTGTGTCAGACAAAATAGAAATACAAATAGAAAAACAAGTCTCTGTCCTTAGGTTGCTCAATGTTATTTCATGTACCTTTCCACAGCTGGGAATTGCTCAATGGTTGGTTTGATGATTTATTTGCATAAACAAATAGAGCTGGGATTCCTGGCTTGGACACTGACTGCATCTCTCTTTCGTCCATATGTAGCTGCCGCTTCCAAATCCAGCAAAGGGTAGGACTGTCTCTTACACTTACTTCCTATAATCATAATACAGTGGTACCTACTACTTACTGTGGGCTTACTATGTGCTACCCCCTCAAACACATTATGTGATTTATCTCCTCTAAGCTCACAAGCGCCTTATGAGGCAGGTACCATAAGTGATGGTCAACTTCATTTCTCAGATGAGGAAACCGAGGCACAGCTGTAAGAAGAGGTCTTATCCATCCCAGAGGACATGAAACCATAGCTTCTGTTTTGACTGGCTGAGTCCCTGCCTATGGCTTTTCTTCTATTGTATCACCTGCTACCGCTATTTAAATCCCATTTCCTTATGCTGGTGTGATCAGGAAAGGAGCATGTGACTCCAAGGGTGGTCTCATTAGCTTCTGGTTATTAAAAGAAAAATGCAGAGAATTGGGAGGCAGGTACAGAGGAGGACGATTGGGCTGAGAATTAAATGATAAGCAAAACAAAGGGAGAGAATAAAGGGAATATTCCACCGGAGGTTAAGAGAAAAATAATGAGCTCTTTTTTAAACACAAAAGGAGAATGTAAGTGGTGAAAGAGGAAGCCAGGCTGCTGGAGCTTGGCAGGGGATAATTTATTGATCGACAAGTAAGAATGTGCCAAAAAGAAAGACAGAGGGAAGGAAAATTATTTGCTGCAGCTTTCACAATGGGAGACGTCCAAGGAGGCAAGAGGAGATGTAAATTTCCCAGGGGAAGAAGATTATGAAGTAAGATTCTTGTTTTCAAGTCCTCAAAAGGCAAAGCATCGCCTTTGATGTCGAACAAGGATCAAACCATGCAATTGGCCCTCGATACTGACAGACGTCTGAAGCTTTTTGGGGTGCAGGGAACTAGGACTAAATATTCCTGATTCCTGAGTAGAGTCAGAGAAGTCCTAGATTTGCTCAGCGAAGGGGCTCAAAAGATTTCTGTGGATTCTCTTAGAGAAAAGAGTAGAGTCTGGAATTGGAGGCAAAGAAATAGCTTCTTCAGGATACTGCTGGAAAGGAGGGATGCTTTGAAAGACATACAAAGGGTAAGCAGTTTGTCCAAACATT
The DNA here is from genome assembly GCA_963574885.1 of Lepilemur ruficaudatus. Classification (NCBI taxonomy): domain Eukaryota; kingdom Metazoa; phylum Chordata; class Mammalia; order Primates; family Lepilemuridae; genus Lepilemur; species Lepilemur ruficaudatus. Next base: position 8,487 of record CAUYRT010000124.1, read on the forward strand.
ACAGGGTACATTATTCATCCCCACAGGGAAAAAGCGCTAGTAGAAACTGAGACGGGTGAGGACAGCTAGGGAAAATGGACACCATGTCATGGCTCGGCGTGCAAACAAATAAAGGTGGCAGGCAAACCTCGCTTCCTCCATAAGCAGTACACGCCGCTGCGCAATTTGCGTGTTCATTTTACACTTTCTTGTTTCCAAGTTCTCTAAGGAGTCTGACTCACGACTCTCCCCAACAATTTATTTTTTCCTTCATGAGAACTCTCTAGTTTAAAATGGCATTCTATTTTAACTGTATTTATACGCATATACATTTTTGTCTGGAATTACAGAAAATGAGATAAGCCCAGATCTTGAGCTATGACACCAAATAGAGGGAGGTATTTTCATTTTTTTAAGGTTGCAGAAATAGGGATGCTAAGTTTACAGACTGTTTAGAATTTCAATCTCTCAACATATATGACACTTGCAAATGCTTCTTGCTCAGACATTTTATTTTTTTCCTTTTCCTAGAAGGGACCAACGCCAATAAAGTGCATCTGCCCGAGTTACGGCTTTTTCCTTTCTGATAATCAGCAAGAATTATGCAAAGGCACAGTGTCGTTATCAAACACAAACATAGAGCAATCTAATTCTACTTGATAATTTGGCATGGCACATTGTTTTCCCGGAATTTATCTCACCAAAGACCCTGGCAGGATGATTTCTATAGGAAAGCAGTCCAATTAAGAGGAAAATTTCTGGGAAGTCAATTTTAATGTTCAATGTTGTATTTGAATTTGCAAATGTTACATGGGTTAATAATGAGCTTGTGTTGGAAGAATAAAATACATTTTTTTCTTGGTGGTTAAAACAAAGGAGAAAATATCTAAAAGAACTTTTTTGGATTTTTTTTTTTTATTCAAGGAAAAGTGACCTACTCCAAAGATTTTCTCTTTCATTGCTACTAGAAAATAAACACAGAAGGTCTAATATTTGACAGTGGATCCTTTGACAGTAAGGAGAAATCCCCGGCCCAGGCAGAGAATTCTGCATTTTTGATCACTGATGGTTGAAGCAAGAGAATCTGAAGGAAGATTGAAATCAGGTTCTTGACTTTAACAGCTTTGCAGGCAACTGTCACTGCCGTCATGCCAGAGGCCACTCACACGAGAGGTCACTGCAGCTTCTTCCCTACAAAGGAGTGACTCTTAAGCACAGTGACATTTCTCAGCTCAGAGAGAATTTGGAAGTTTACTGGTCTTTCAAAAACGAGCATTAAAGAGGGGGAACCCACTTACTTCAATTTATCCAGAGATTCAAACTGATGATTCCTTTCTCCTTACCACCTTATCTGCACTTACAGAATTTTGTTCAGAATCTTGGGTGGGAATTTCTTTCAGCCAAAGGATGTGAACATTCACTGAAGCATCACATTACTGGGGTTACTGTGTTTTAGGCAAATAAACTCTGGCCACACAACCAAGAAGCCTCTTCCCTCTTCCCTGCCCTCACGGAAGTGTGCATATACTTCTATCCAAGAGCAGCAACTGCAGCCCCCACTTCTCCCAATGTCCTGAGCATTCCCGATTCCCACCTTGGAGCTAGCCCCCTGTCACTGAGTGGTTGTTCGAAGCCAGATACCGTGCTGGCATTTTTCCCAATAACAAGTCACATGAGGTAGACACCTTCATGGTGTTATCTGTACCTTATTGATAAAACTAATACTTTGAGAGCCTAAATAAAAGGTCCAAAGCCACACACAGAGAGACCTGGGATCTGAACCCAGAGCTCTTACTCTAAAACCCTAGACTCTCTTCCAGAATGACTCCAGCTGCGGGCCGTCTTCCCCTACCAGAGGATAAGTGGATATAAGTCGGCCCTAAATTTCTCCTGACAATCCGAACGTTTCACTCACACGTTTTCAACAAACAGGCCATTATTTTGTTTTATTTTAAAGTGTTCACGTGACTCATCCCTTCAACTTCCACATCTCTCTGTGTAACTGTCTTGACTCATATTTGGGAGTTTTGCTCACATAAAATATATCTCATTTTTCTCCAGGGTCCTGAGGCATTTTCACTGGCAGCCAATACATGTTGGGCTGCATTGTAATTTTGAGGCTATGCTTCCCTTTAAAACACACCAAGGTGGAAAGGAAGACAGTCTCCTCCGTCATCGGCGGCAGGAACATCTGGACTGAACACACACGTGGTTCCCTCTCAGTGTGGGTGCCACTCGCCACACGCCCTCCAGGACCTGAGCTTAGCCCTGTCTGTTCTGCAGAATAACCGTTCTTCCCTCGGTGTTGTCTACTCTGCCTAGAGCAGCCCAGAAGAAAGTTTGCTGCACAAGTTAGTATTTGACTCAACTCTGGGGCTTCTGCAACCAGAATCTTCCAGGCTCTCATGTTCCGCTTAGCCACTTGGTATTTTATACAACATAAAATGTAACGAAAATCTGGGCACTGTCCAATCCATGCGAGCTTTTAAATCTTTATCGAACATCTCCTGACTTGCTATCCTTTGTTTAATCTTTTTTCAGTTTTACGTTGTTTTTTGTCCCTAGAGGTACCCGGGTCTCCTGGACTGTGGGATAGTGGGTGAGCCGCAGTTGCCCTCTCTCAGAGATTTTTGCCCAGGGAATGAAAGAAGGGAAAATGTCAACAACAACGATTACTATGGCGATTACACGGGAGAGAAATCTAGGATCAAACATGCAGCAATGGCAACACCAAGCACGATCCCTCTCCAGTGTGGGAAAGCTTCGGCGGCTGCTATGGTTAGATTAGCAGTAAAAGCTGTTGGTAAATGCCACAGAAACAAACTGCCCCTTCCTGGAGCCAGTGGGCATTTATCTCTGTCACTCCTCTGGGCATGGGGCTCTGTTTTCTTCGCATGGAAAGCAGAGCAAATCCTGCTTTAGAGGAAAGCAGGAGCTCCTTTATACGTTTCTGCACCACTGACCAACCTCAGTCACTCCTTTCTTGCTCTCTGGCCCAATGCTTGCACGGAAAATTGAGGTAATGATTTATACGTCGTAAGCATTTCTGACAGGTGCACTCTATCTTGGCTTCCTCCAGCCCCAGGACTAATCGGAAGCTTATCTTTTCCTTGGTGTAATAGGGAGCTGTCAGGTTCTATGACCCTCCCAACAATTCAATCACTCATGGGAGGATTCACCTTGGAGGGAGGTCGCCTTGATATTGCTGAAGCCTGGTGGAGACCATGCCCTGACATGTATCCACCAGCGGCAGCCGGGGGCTAGGGCAACATGGCCAAAGTGACAGGGAGCCTTTTGCTTCATGAATTTAAACTCTGCACACATTCCCCAGGAACTGTCTGACTTGTTCACCTTGGTGTACATCGTGTCTTGGGTGCAGGACATTTAGCTATCTGGGCAAAGAAGAGCTGTTCCACAAAAGTGACCGTGCAAAGTAGGCTCTCATTGCTCTTGGGAAAAAGAGCATATTCCTCAGCAAGGCCTGTAGTGCCCAGCGCTGTCTGGCCCCACCTGCTTTGCCACCCGCATCCTGCTGCTACCACACACCTCTTATGCTCAGCATCTCAGCCACTCTGGCCCTCCTCCCATCCTGTGTCCTTGTCTGCTACATCCCACCTTGTGACCTTTGTCCATGGCACCTCTGCCTGGAACACTCTTCCTGCTCCTCCTTTGACCTACCTCCTGCTTCACCTTAAATATTAACTGCTCACCTGAATGGATCGAATTCTCCCCATCATCCACTCTCCTTCCCACTCCTCTCCTCTGGAGGCCCCACTGCAGTGTCAGTTTTACCTTAGGAGCATTTGATTTGTGCCCTTTCCAGCCAAAAGAGACTATAAGCTCCAAGAGGACCTGTGTCTTTCGTGTTCACTGCTAGAACTCCAGGGCCTATCGCAGTGCCTGGCTTACTGTAGGGACTTGAGTGCTTGTGGGATTAATGAAAAAATGAATAGGAAACATAGGAGGTGCCTATGTTCTCAATTGGTTTGATCCTCAAGCAGGGCAAGGGAGTGAGTATCTAATCGGGACTGGTGTGACAGTCACCTGTGGATCAGTCTACATGGACGCCTTTACTATGGGATGGAATGATGGCAACCCAAGCATGGCTTTGTTTTGTCACTTCTATCGCAACCTCTAATCTCATGACTTCTGAGCTCCTGCTCTGCTGTTTTTGCTGGCAATCTTTTGTCTCTCCCGCAGGATACTTTTCTCAGATGCTATTTGAATTTGGAGAGCAGAGGATTGAAAAAAAAAAAATCAAGCTTTCAGAAGTTTCTAAACATCTGCAAGTTTGGCATTAAACTAGCAAGATAATTGGAAGATGTTTTCACCTTGTGTCTGGATGTTTTGGCATTAGATAGACAATGCCCTTATTTAATTGAATGTTGCTGAATTCTCAAGCTCTGAAAATAATGAGCGAATGTAGGATCACAGAGCAGCGAAGAAAACGTTGAGAAGGAACTCAGGCAGTTTCTAAACACACAACAAGATTGACTGTACTGTCAGGCAGGGGTACACGAAATGTTATTACCATTTTCAAATAAAAGCTCCTAGCTCACTGCATTGTTAAGGCCCATGAGATCTGGGACCACACATATCTGTCATGACTGTATGTGTGGAATCTTGTCATTACAGATGGCAGATTAACAGACGTTAGGTTAGACAAAAGGCAAAGTTTGTGAACAGTGATGGCTTTTAGATTGGTTAATGGGGGCATTTCTGCTTCAAAAAGTCTCTAAAGTAGGATAAAGCCTCTATGGCTCAGAGGGTGGAAAGCCAATGCCGTTGGGTTGCAAGGTAACATGGTGCGTAAGAGAGGGTGGTCTGCTCTTAAGTTAGCAGTGAACTGTGGTTCTGCTACTTCCTAGCAGAGTGACTCTGACCTTGCACCAATTATTTCCTCTCTGCAGAGCACGGAGTCCTCATCTGCAAAACGCTCTTAGCTGCTGGGGTTAGCAATTGCACTAGGAAGTAGGCAAAGTGCCTGGTACAGTGTCAGGCGCTAGTAAGTTCTCGGTTGCCATTAATGGACTTGAATGTGAAGAGGGAAGTTCTATTAATAGTAAGGACCTTTCACCATCAGGTGATTCTGTGACTGGAGGGCGTAAGAGCAGAGTGAAAATGCCGCCAGGCTGGTAACTCCTGTTCACTGACCCGATTCTTCCAGCCTGCACTTCCCAAAGTGAGGTCTACCGCTGCGAGACTCTGAGCAACAGATCGATGAACTGTGTGCTACTGGTCCAAGACAAGATAAAACAGCTCAAGTCAGAATCAGTGTCTTGCTTCATCCATAGAGAAAGTCTTGCTATGGAAAAGAAAAATGTCAGCTGAACGACACAGTGGCTTAACAACACACCCGGCTCATTCTGATGCAATCTCCTTACCTGGTTGTGGACCGGCATGGGCCAAAGACCACACTTTGAGTAAATGCTCTAAAGGACAGTAATCCCCTGAATTGAGAAAAAGGTTCTTCATGGTCAGATAAGTGTGGTGGGAAATACTGCATGCATCTCTCTTTCTGGGAGTTTGATACTGCGTATTAGCATATTAAAGATTCCCAGAAACACTGATGTAACTAAGCTTGTTTCAGTGGGTTTAAGTTAGGATTTCCCGTATGACCCGAGCAAGAGGCATTTGCGAGAGGGAGTGTGTGTAGACGTGTACCACTGCTTCTCATGTATTTTCAGTAAAGAAAACAAGCGCATGTGGATCACAGCAACACATTGCGAGAGTGTGACCCGGACTCTTCCACCCAAACAAACACAAATCTAACACCTTTCAGGTAGAAAATTCCTTTCCTTGTGGCTCAACCATTCTAAGGAAACCAGAGAATAAAATCCCTTTCCTGTTGAGAACAGTCTCCTTTTAACATAAAACCGGCCTTATATAAAAGGTTTCCTTTAACCAGTTTCTTGTTTTTGTGCATCAAAGAAAAGAAAGTATCTTGCTATCCACTACCCCCCTAGGGAAATATTTAAAATCTTTTTCTCTGGTAAGGACTGGTATTTAAAATGCTTACATCAATGCATCAGTTGAAGCCTGATTTGCAACGTACGAGGATCAAAGTGATCATGTTCTCTATTGAACTTGATTCCAAATCCATTTGTGTTAATTATTTTCTACAAAAACCCTATGTATAATGAGCAGAGGCCCTAGAAGTCCTCCATTGATTTCAAATTAGTTCTTTGCATAACCTAGTAGCAAATAGGGATTTAGGTGCATATTTTTGATCTCCTATTAAGAGAGTGTATCTCCTATTAAGAAAAACAAAAGTTAGTTGTAGGCTTTGTTACCATTTTCAGGTTTCTGAAGCAACGCACTGCTTGGGGGCTGTGTGCCATGTACACGTCTGCACATACACACACATGCACATGTAGTTTCAGGGACTAGAGACTCACACTCCTCACTCCAGCAACAGGGAACTCACACTTTGGAGCTGGGACCTGCTGTGGGGATGATGTTTTTCTCATTACATTCATAAATTCAGATAATTTCATCTGAAAGATTCAGAAAATAAAGCTTTTTCCCCCTTCAATCATATAATTATGCCTTGATTTTCCACTTCCTTTAAAAAGTATACAAAGAGCCCTTTTAAATGAAAATACGGGAGAATCACACCCAATAACTTCTCTTTTGAGAAAAAACTATCTGGGTCAATGTGAATTAGGTTTGAATAATGACAGGATTTTTGCTTTGAAAGCTTGAAAAAGGCCAGTAGCCTGCCCTGCCCAACCTTCCCACATCCCTGAAATTCAGACCATTTAATGACCAAGGTTAAGAAGAGAATGGATCTGGAATACTGTCCAGCCTCATGGCCAGGGAATCTCAAGATAAATGGCACCAGATGCCATGGAATACCCAGATTTTCTTCTGCAATGTGATTCTTTTCTTTTCTGACACTAGTGGACTTCTCAGCTTCCCACTGCCATTAAGTATGCATATGGGGAGTGTCCTGTATCAGTTCCCATCACATTCAAGAAGCCACAGATGACTTCCAAAGGGTTGCAAAGAGTTTGGGAACGAGACAAAGAAAACTCAACCCTAAACCAGGTATAGGATTTTGCTTATACTTATAATACATTTCTGTTGGATCTAATTACTACATGGTAAATGCAGCATAACAAAGATCCTTTGAGGATGAAAGAAAATATTTTATTGTCAGTGAACACACTCTGAACCCAAGGCAGCTTAGGAAAGCTAGTACAAGGACACATTCAAAATAAGGCATGATGGATTACTGGTCCCTAAATCTAACACTACTTTGAGCTTTTCAATATATTCATCAGGTTTTCCTAAAACTCTTGGTTTCCAGGTGAAAGACAAGATGGGAAGGGAGAGGAGGAAGGTTATAACATACACTGAGCATCTACTGATGGTAAGCGTCATGCCAGACACTTGGACAGTTACTTTATCAGCCTGACTTCTGCAAGAACGTACAATTATCTCCATTTTACAGATGATGGTTGAGATCTGGTCAGAGATCTGCCCCTTTCTTGAAGACTCTATAGCGTAGTGTTAAGAGCATAGACTTTGGAGTCAGACAGAACCTGGTTAAGAATATGATTGACCTCTTAGTAGCTGTAAACTCGGGCAAGTCATTACAGCTGTCTGAATCAAATGTCCTCCCCTGCGACACGGGGATAACAACCATGCCCACTCCACAGGGCTGCTGTCAGGGTACAATGAGCTGGTGGCTTGTAACCTGCCTAGCAGAAGGCCTGGCACACAGGGTGTATTTAATAAATATCCATAATAGTGTTACTGTTACGGCACACTGGCCCCTCGATGGGCTGCCCCCGTGACTTGACCACGTGTAAGGGGGGAGAAAGTTGAGTTATAACAGACACTAACAGCTCAAATCAATCACAGCTGGAGTCACATGGACACTCACTCTAAATCAAATCACTTGTAAAGGCAACCGTGCTTTGACAATAATGTTGTCCTCAGATTAATACATATAGAACCTCGAGGTGGGAGGAGAGGAGAGGAGAGAAAAAAGGAAGGAATTTAAAAAATCAAATTAGAGAAACTCCACTTTTGAGTGAACCTTAGAGATCATTATGCCAATGGCTCTCAACGCCAGCTGATCTTCAGAACTGCCAGGGATATCGCTGAGAAATATGGGTGGATGCCTTGGCCCTACTCCTGGAGATTCTGAGTCAGTTGGTTGGGGATGACTTAGATGTTCCCAGAGTCTGATGATCATCCAGGTTTGGTTTGCTAAGCCATGACCTAGTTCCATGTACCCTTCCTGCCCCACCTTCCCCCTAAACAAAACAGAAAGCCCACCTATGCCCAAGGCACCAGTAACTTCTACAGTTTCCTTGACGAGTTGTTCTCTACTCCCTGCTTACTCATGCGTGTTTTGGCTTATGCTGAATATTCAGATACATACACTAGGCATTCTATTTTCATACAAGACGCAGTAGAGCAGCATGGGTTTTAGAATCATAAAAACATGAATTCCGGTCTAAGCACTACCACTCACTAGCCGTCGGATGTTAGGCAAATTTCTTAACCTCTCTGGCTTTAGGTATCATGTCTTGAAAATAAGATCAATGGCACTTTATAGGTTTATCGTGAAGATTAAATTAGCCAATATATGCAATGTGTTCTTAGAACACAACAAATGCTCAATAAATGTCAGCTGCTCTTATAGTTCCGATTGAATTAGTTCCTTTGGCTAACACTGTACACAATGATGAAGTCTCTCAACGTTAGCCAAAGGAGTTAGCCAATGAGCAGAAGAGGAACATGCACGACCCTCACCCCCCGAAAGTGAAACATGCCAACACACAGAGGCTTGTCAGTGAGGGGAGTGCCTGAATTCTTGTGAAGCTCTCTCTGATCCCATAACTAAAACCCCATGACACAGACAGATACAATCAGATAATGATGGCAATCAATAACGATAACAGAAATTATTATTTATTTTCGTAAACACAGAGTATGCGCGTCCCGCTGAGTTACACACATCACATGCCAGCATTCACTTTCGGGGCAGTCAATCAATGAGAGATCTCAATATCTCCCCGCCGACGCGGGAGGGGGAAGACGGAGCGGAGGTTGAGAAATTACCCACACCGGAGTGACACATTCACAAAGTTAATCTAATCCAGGGGCTGGCGGTGCCATTGCAAGCCTGTGAATATGGAATAGGCTTGATTGATTTTTCACCGCAGTAGCTAAACACTCCATTGTTATTTGCAACAAATATAAGGAAAGGAAAGATAAAACCATAAAAGGATTGGCTCTGAAGCCCCAGAACAGCAATAAATCACACAATGAACTCTAAAAAAAATTAAAAATGGTTACAGGAAGGCCGTCTCTGCGTCCTAAGAGGGCTCTGTTATTAAAGCACAAATCGCACATTAAAACCTGGGGCAGTGAAGGCTGATTCTGACTCAGCCAGTAATTTGCCCCAAAACTGGCCTGGGGTTACCCATCCTCCCGGAGTGAGTACCAGGAGATCCCCTGACCTGGAATAACAGAGGCACTAATTATTAAACGCCCATTTCACATGTCCACATGCACGTGTTTAAATGTAAGAGCCATAGCTCTTGGCCGAGCGTGGTGGCTCACGCCTGTAATCCTAGCACTCTGGGAGGCCGAGGCGGGCGGATTGCTCAAGGTCAGGAGTTCGAAACCAGCCTGAGCAAGAGTGAGACCTCGTCTCTACTATAAAGAGAAAGAAATTAATTGGCCAACTAAAAATATATAGAAAAAAATTAGCCGGGCATGGTGGTGCATGCCTGTAGTCCCAGCTACTTGGGAGGCTGAGGCAGTAGGATCACTTGAGCCCAGGAGTTTGAGGCTGCTGTGAGCTAGGCTGACGCCACGGCACTCACTCTAGCCTGGGCAGCAGAGTGAGACTCTGTATCAAAATAAATAAATAAATAAATAAAATAAATGTAAGAGCCATAGCTCTTGATTTTTAGTCCCAGCCCTGTAATAGTCAACTGAAGGACACTGGGCAAACTCCTTTCCCCTTCTGAGCCTACATCAGGTTTAAAGGTTCAGGTCCCAGAGCAAAGTATATCAAGGTTTGATTCTCAGCCCTACATTATCTTGGGCATGTTATTTAACCTTTTGGTCATTTTTTTTTTTTTTTTGAGACAGAGTCTCACTTTGTTGCCCGGGCTAGAGTGCCGTG